>AP025066.1:18362632-18378306 GCA_036186865.1 Eustoma russellianum | reverse complement strand
AAATTTGAATTTCAAATTTCAAATCCGGCTCCCCCTTGATTTGTGCATACAGTATAAATTAGTCTCTCTCTCCCCCTTATAAATTAAATTTGATGATTTTCAAAATAACTTGTGCACATGATTTAAATGCTATCGCTCCCCCTTCAAATATGCACAAATTTGAAATTTGAATTTCAAATTTCAAATCCGGCTCCCCCTTGATTTGTGCATACAGTATAAATTAGTCTCTCTCTCCCCCTTATAAATTAAATTTGATGATTTTCAAAATAACTTGTGCACATGATTTAAATGCTATCGCTCCCCCTTCAAATATGCACAAATTTGAAATTTGAATTTCAAATTTCAAATCCGGCTCTCCCTTGATTTGTGCATACAGTATAAATTAGTCTCTCTCTCCCCCTTATAAATTAGTCTCTCTCTCCCCCTTAAATCATGCTTTCTCTCCCCCTTTATTTTGGAAAGTAAATCAAAAGATTCTAGTAAATAAGGAAAGAAAATCACGTCAAATCAAATCATATCAACGGGAATCATGCCTAATTTGGAGCGAAGAGATTCATACGTGGCTTGATTTAAGGCTTTTGTAAAGATATCCGCTACTTGTGCTTCTGTGCGTACGTGATCTATGACGATATCACCATTGTTTACGTGATCACGAAGAAAGTGATAGCGTACCTCTATATGCTTAGCCTTAGAGTGTAGCACGGGGTTCTTAGACAAATTAATGGCATTCATACTATCACAATATATAGGAATTCTATTTACGGTAATTCCAAAGTCCGAGAGTTGTTGTTTTATCCACAACAACTGCAACAAAGGCTAAGTGCCATGTACTCAGCCTCAGTAGTGGACAAAGCAACGCTTGCTTGCTTTTTGGAAAACCATGAAATGAGTGAGTTTCCTATAAATTGGCAGTCCCGCACGTGTTTTTCTATCTATTTTGCAGCCACCATAATCTGCATCAGTATAAGCATGTAAGTCAAATGTGGAATCCTTATCGTACCAAATTCCTAAGGTAGGCGTGTGCTTAATATAACAGAATATTCTTTTTACCGCATTATAGTGAGACACCTTAGGTTGACTCTGAAATCGTGCGCACATGCATACACGAAACATGATATCAGGCCTACTAGCAGTTAAATATAGCAAAGAACCTATCATAGATCGATACAAGCCATTATCAACGTCTTTACCATGTTCGTCTTTGTCTAATTTAGTAGTGACACTCATAGGGGTGGGGGATGGTTTCAAATTTTCAAAGTTAAACCTTTTAATCATGTAATTGACTTATTTTGCTTGACTTATGTGAATCCCTTTACTTGTTTGCTTAATCTGTAAGCCAAGAAAATAATTAAGTTCACCAACCATAGACATTTCAAATTCGGATTTCATGAAATTTTCAAAATCTTCAACAAGTCTATGTGAGGTAGAACCAAAGATAATGTCATCAACGTAGATTTGGATAATAAGTAAATCCGATTTATCTTGTTTCAAAAATAGTGTACTATCTATAGTACCTCGTTTAAAACCTTTTTCTAAAAGGAAAGTAGCAAAACGATCATACCATGCTCTCGGTGCTTGCTTTAGGCCATATAGTGCCTTCTTTAGTTTGTACACGTGATCGGGATGTTTCAAATCTTCAAAACCAGGTAGTTGCTTCACGTATACTTCTTCTTGTATAAATCCGTTTAGGAATGCACTTTTTACGTCCATTTGATATAATCTGAAATCTTTCATGCAAGCAATAGCAAGTAATAGTCGTATAGCTTCTAAACATGCTACGGGTGCAAATGTTTCGTCGTAGTCAATTCCTTCTTCTTGATTATATCATTGTGCTACAAGTCTCGCTTTATTTCTAACAACCTTTCCTTCTTTATTCATTTTATTCCTAAACACCCACTTTGTGCCTATTATAGTCTTATCTTGTGGTCGTGGCACTAAATCCCATACATCGTTTCTAACAAATTGATTAAGTTCATCATGCATGGCATCAATCCAAGAAGAATCACTCAAAGCATCATGCACATTTTTGGGCTCAATTTCAGAAATCATAGCATGAAATTTATTTATTTCATCCGAAGTAATTCTTCTACGTGGTCGCACACCGTGAGTGAGGTATGATGAGATCATGTGGGTGATCTCTATGCCATCTTGGTTGATTATTTTCTATGTTATCATGCATTTCTATGTGATCATGCATTTCTAGTGTGTCATTCATATCATGCATATCAAAAGAACCATCAACTTCATTCAACACGGGTTTCAATTCAAAGTCATCGTCATATTCCTTATCTTTATCAATTTCACCAAATTCATTGAATTTCACATGAATAGACTCCATGATTTGTCTAGTGATAGGATCATAGCACCTATATGCCTTTGAATTTATAAAATATCCAACAAAGATGCACTCAATTGATTTGGATTCAAATTTATCTAAATTATCTTTTGTATTCAAGACAAAACATTTGCATCCAAACACACAAAAATAGTCAATCTTAGGCATGCGATTATTCAAAATCTCATAAGGCGTCTTATTTATTTTCTTTCTTATAGATAGGCGATTTACAATATAGCATGCACAATTTACGGATTCCGCCCACAAAAATCTAGGTAATTTATTTTCGCATAACATAGTCCTAGCAATTTCTTGTAATGTACGATTCTTTCTTTCTACTACTCCATTTAATTGTGGAGTTCTAGGTGGCGAAAACTCATGCTTGATTCCTTTTTCTTCGCAAAATGAATCATCTCTTTAATTTTAAACTCACCGCCTCTATCACTTCTTATCTTTTCACACTTACACCGTATTCATTTTCAAGTTGTCTAATTAATTTTGCAATTTCAATAGCGCTATCATCCTTATGTGCAAGAAATAAAGTCCAAGTATAACGAGAGAAATCATCAACAATCACGCATGCATAGTGGCGCCCACCAAGGCTTGTAGTGCGACTAGGACCAAACAAATCAATATGCAATAATTCTAAGATTCTAGTCGTGCTTATTTCATTTTTAGGCTTAAGTGACTCACGTGTTTGTTTCCCTTTTATGCAAGATTCACACAACTGAAAGTTGTCTAAATCAAGCTTAGGCAATCCTCGCACTAGGTTCTTTCGTTGAAGTTTTTCTAGTGTGGAGATACCAATGTGTCCTAAACGTCTATGCCATAAATTCACATTGGGTTCATTTGACATAAAGCGCTTAACTTTAGCGTCTACCACATCATCCATAGACAGCGTAAAAATATTACCTTCTCGTTTTCCTTTTAAAACGGTTTCTCTATTTTTATTTATTATATTGCAATAAGGGTGAGTAAAACACACATTAAAACCATTGTCAACAAATTGAGAAATGCTAAGAAGATTGTAGGATAAGTTCTTACCAAAAAAACGTTGGAGATTTGGAGAGTGCTTGGATTTCCAATCGTACCTTTTCTGATGATCTTGCCTTCGTTGTTGTCTCCAAAGGTCACGGATCCGCCTTTTATGACCTTCTTTAATTTTGTAAACAAGCTCGGGTCACCCGTCATGTGCCTCGAGCATTCACTGTCAAGGAACCACTTAATTGTTGTATCTTTCGATGTGTGGGCTCCCTGCAATGTGCAAAGATGATTTGGGTACCCTTTTAACTTTGGGTCCTTTCGAGTTAGTTATCACCTCTTGGTAAAAGTACCTTTCGGTGCCCATACTTGGGTGATCCTTCTCGGTCTATCAAATGGCAAGAATGAAGGTGCGATATAGTAGACATGTGGTGCATGCACTTTGGGCCTTTGCCCAAGGACTCCTTTATACTTACTAAATGAAGGACGTTTTTGATATGTCCTTGTGTGTGTGTGTGTAGTGCGTGGATGATATGAATTTCATGTATGCATTATTCTTTTCTTTTCATATCTATATGGTACAAAGTTATATTTCACATGATATGAGGAAGAAGTGGGGCGTGATGAGGAAAGGGGCGCCTTTTGCGTCATCTTAGACGCCACTTGAGGCTTAGGGGTGTCTACTGTTGTACCCCAACGACCATGTACGTGAAAACTATGAATATGAGACGGAATGAAAGCGGAAATTTCTTTTAGCGCATGTCAACTTAAGTCTCTTTACTTAATTATTATTAAGGTGATACCAAGCCAAGTTAAATAAGGGAAACTTCAAGAGAGTAATACATGAAATGTAGAGTTATATGAACCATACATACCAATATATATGTATGTGCGTGTATATGAAATATGTATGCATACATATGCTAATCTTAGAATACAATAAAATATACGAAACAATATAGTATATGAACTAAAGTTACAAGAAATATCAAATGGCCCAAGAAGCCTAAAAATTTCGGCCTATACATGGAGATGTTTCTAGAAATCTCTAGCCAATTTTATTAGTTAAAATAATAAGACAAGAAGTTATTATGCAAAGAATAAATAGAAAATAAAATAGACATGCATTTAAGGAACAAGTTAAGACAACTCATTAAAGAAGGAAGTAGTATGGTTGAGGTCATAAAGACCCAACCAAAACCGCCCCCTTAGTGTCTAGACATGGAGGATTTTTAAATCCTACCATGGTTACCTTTCTCTAAACCAAGGTTAATGTAACCATGATTTAATAATGTAACTTGGGTTAGCACTAAAGTAACCCTAGTTGGGATAAAGTAACTAAGGTTAGTACTAACCTAACCTTGATTAACACTCATGAGAAGCCCTAACCCTCACAAAAATCCCTCCAAAACCGCCCCCTAGCATGTTTTAAACCTTTCTAGAAACATCTACCTTCTTGTCATCTTGAGACTCCTCTCAAGACACATTCAAGCAAGAGCAACACTTAGCAAAAGTTCCCTCATCTCCCTCAACAACATTTCGGCCCTTTCATCTTGAAGGATAGAAGTTCAACTTCACTTCCAAGACTCAAGAAGACATCTAGGTAAGTCTTGTTCCAAGTTTCCTTAAGAGAATCCTCATTTTTGGTAAAGAATGAAGCTCACATGAACTCTCTTTCTCCATACCCAAAACCGTGGGTTTCATGGTTGAAATAGGTGAAAGCCTTCAACTTTTCTTAGGTAGTGACATGTTGTGATGCTTGAATCTCCATTCCAAGCTCATTTGGTAAGATGCTCTAGCCCTCAAACCTATCCTATTTCCTCGATTGAATAAAGAACTAATCTTTTCATTTCACTCCCTTAAAACCGTATGCTTAAGGTGAAGAAGGTGAAGGATTTCATCACATCTCACTTCATAACCAAGCAAAGACAAGAGCTTTAGCTTGAAGAGGCAAGTATACTTTAACCCCTTACAATATATGTGATTATGTGCATACTTGAATGTCTAGAAGCTTAAGACATGATTTTAGTGAAAATATGCCTAAGTTGTTACCTTTTCTTATGTTTTGAAAGGATGGATAATAGACCTCTCTTATGTTGTAATATAAAGCATGTTTAAACTTGAAATAAGAGTTAAAAGTGATGGATTAGGGACTGCCCTATGTTTGATATTGAATGATACATGATTGGTATGAAACCTAGCATTTTTAGTGATTTTAATATGTGAAATTGTTGGACTAGGGGACTGTTTTGTTTAGAAGGAATGAACAGCCCATATGAACGACTTTTGCATGCTAAAAAGAGACTTGAATTAGTATAGGGAAGCCTTATTATGTCTATTGAATGACCATTAACTTGGATTATAGGCTAAAGAACGAAAATGAGGAAGGAAAGGATACTTCTATGCATGTCGGTTGAAAACAGAATTCTCGACAGATTTTATGCCAAATTGATGGACTTAGTTAAGGACCTTCTAAACGTTGGATTGAGCTTATTTTTGGTGTGGTCGTAGCTTATTATGTCTAGTTTATTGTGGCGTTGGAATTTCTGGAAAATCATTTGTGGATTGGTCAGAAATGAATTTTTAGTATCAAGGGGTCAAAACAGTTGCTGGTCGTACCACCTTAGGGAGAAAAATTATTTAAGTACCTTAAACATCTTGGATTGACCTGAAATTTTTACAAGAAGTACTTAAGACATAGAGCTAAGTATCCATGTAAAGAAATTGATTTTATCTATTGATCTTGATGGTAAACCATTGAGGGAAAATTGGTGTAACATTCTGGAAAACAGGACAGATTGACCCTTTGTGCTTGTATGAATTGTATCGTATCATTTTGACTTGTTTTGGTGAATGGGCATTTGAATATTGTTCATAAAGGAAATAGGAAAGATTCCCAGGTGCTAAGTGAGCCCCATAATGAGTTTATGGATGGAGACAAGGTAAGGAATGGAGTTGAGAGTGCAGCAGAATTTCTGTTGTACCCTTGTTGGGAATTATTTTTATTGAGGTACCTACGCTTGTCGAAATCGCATGAAATTTGTACAGAATGTAGTTAAGATCATGTGGTGCATGTCCATATTTTTAGTTTCTGGAAAATAGGCTCAAAAGGTTGATTTTGAGGCCGGGCAATACAGGACATGCTGCTGGTCCGTTTTCCAGCCCATGAAGAAGGTTGTTCATGATGTTATAAGTGCATTTTACCATGTTGCATCCATGCACTTGCATTGACATGCTCATATGTTCCATGCTCATGATTTTATCGATGTTTATATAAAGTTTCTGTTTTGAAAGAATTTTGTCCCTTCTGGTCAGCTTAACCCGCTACAGATCCGGGGGTTAATTGATCTGAAGAAGTATAAGAACCGATCCAGGCCCGGTATAATAGGTCTGATGAAATGTAAGAACCGATCCAGGCCCGGTATAATAAGTCTGAAGAGTATAAGAACCGAGCCAGGTCCGGTATAATAGACCTGAAGGTGATCATGTTATAAGAACCGAGTCATGCCCGGTATAATAGGCTGACACACACTCTTGTTTTATGATGAGCATGATTTAAAAGAAAGAAAGAAAGTTCAAGTATTTTTATGAGCATGTCTAAATGAAAGAAAGAATGTTTCCCGTTGCATTTGCATCGCATTCACATTTTCATACGCATTACGCATGATACCTATTCATAGAAGTAAGGGTTGGCTATAGCACGTAGAATCTAACTAAGTGATGACCTTTAGGTCTTAGCTAAGTATCGATATGACTTTAAGTATGATGCTTCGGAAAGGTAATGGCAGGTATGTTTTAACTTAAGGAATTGGGGTTTGATTCTTGTATGCCGTTTTCTCTTTATTGTACGGTGTTATTGTATACTTGCTGGCGACTTTGTCGCTCACCCATTTATTTTTCCCCCCAGAGCCAGGTATTGAAGTCGAGTGGATTGATGATGAGCTCAGGGTGCCATACCCATAGGTTATTGAAGTCGCTGTTAAGAGAATGATAATGGAAGCTTTTGATGAGCCTTTGGGACATTTTGGGACTTAGCTACTTTCGGACTCTTTTCGGATAATGGTTGTATAATTTCGCGGTGTAGTTTGCTATCGGTTCAGTTTGTATAATTTTGCTATGTATTCGCGATTTGACGCTTTCGGATTAAGGTCAAATTCTGCCGTATTTTTATCTACCTGTTAAGATCGTGACTTTGTAATCCATGTTTATCCATGGGTTTTACGAGTTAAGTATCGACGCTTTGTACTTTTCTGAAAGGGAAAGTACGGCGGGTGCACCGTACAAGGGGTAGCCGAGTACGGGGCGCTACATCTACTTTCTTAGACACCACAAACTTAGTTGGTTTGATTGATACTTCATTTGTATCAACGTATCCCAAACCCGTTTTGTCGCTGTCATGCTTTTGTGATAATATAATGCGATGTAGCATGTTGGATCCCGTATCAAACTGTTTCATCATTTTCTCTAAATCGGTATTCCTTGATTCAAATTTGAAATCTCGGATTTCATTTCATTATTTTGAGTGGTTAATGATGAAATCTCTGTCTTTAATGCAGTAATGACACATGATGACTCTTTCTTTGAATCGCTTAATTGAGCGACAAGATTCTCGTTAGAAGATTCTAACAGTTTCTTCTCTTCAATTAATCGCTTCTTTTCCTTAGCGAGGGTCTTAATGAATTTATGCAGTTCTAAATACTGACTAAAAAGATCTTCATAAGAGGGTTCAAAGTCAGAGTCGGAATCAGATGATACCTCATTAGATGCTTTGGATGCAAAGCATACTTGTGCAGTCTCCTCTTCGGTCTCAGTTTCAGAATCTGATGAATCACTCCAGGTGGAGGCCTTTAGAGCACGTTTCCTTTGTTTGGGTTCTGAGACGAGTCTATTTTTGTTCTGCTCCTTGTCAGGGTATTTATTTGTTTGCTTTTCTTTATTGGGACAGTCATATGATAAGTGTCCGAGTTTGCCACATTCATAACATTTAACGTCTTTGTCATTTGACTTGTTCTTATTTCTCTTGGATGTAGTACCCTTATTTTTGTTTCTAAATGACCTTCTCATAAATTTTCTTAATCCTTTAGCCAATAGAGTTAGGTCATCATTATCCGATTCAGAGTCACTATCATCTACGTGATCGGAGGGAGGGGAGACGTATTCATTTGATTTAAAAGCAATAGCTTTACCTTGTTTAGATGACTCCGATTTCCGTATGGTGAGTTTATTCTCATAAACTTTAAGTGATCCAATTAATTCTTCCATCTTTATTGACTTAGTTTCCTTGCTTTCTTCTATAGCGGTCACTTTAGGATCCCATTCGGATGGAAGGCTTCGTAGGACTTTCTGTACCTTTTCCTGCGTGGTAAAAGCTTTGCCAAGAGACTCAAGAGAATTGTAAATGTTAGTCAGCCAAAGATCCATATCAACAATGGACTCATTAGGCAATAATTTAAAAGACTCAAGTGTGGACATAAGCATGTTTATTTTTGACTCTTATACTTGACTCGTGCCTTCGTGTTTCATTTCTAGTATCCTCCATATTTCTTGTGCACTCGAACAGTTTGAAACATAGCTAGACTCACTTTTACTTAATCCGTTTAGGAGCAATTGCATAGCCCTAGCATTCATACTAAGTTTCTTTTTATCGTCACTCGTATATTCTTGTCTCGGTTTAACAACTTCTAATGTGACTCTGTCTACTGTAGATAACTTAGATGGGACAAAAGGACCATCTTCAATGATTGACCAAAGATCTATATCTATAGCCATAAAAAAAAGCTTCATTCTAAGTTTCCACTGAATAAACGACTCACCGTCAAAAAGTGGAGGCATTTGGCTCGACATACCTTCTTGCTCGGTTTTGAGATTTGTGGTTGCCATCTCACTGAATCGTTGGATTCTTTGAAGTGAGTGTTCCTGCACTCTGATACCACTTGTAGGATCTGCAAAGCACCACTAGAAGGGGGGGGGGTTGAATAGGTGGTGCGGAAAGTGTGGTTTTTAAAATTTGTTTAACCTAAACAATTCAACTTCTGAAAAAAGATTCTGTTTTCAGGACCAGTTTTAAAACGTTTTTAAAACCAGGTTATAGGTCTCCAAAAATTATGAAATTTTGAGATAACTTAGCCTCAGATGTTATGAGGGTCTCCTAAAAATTTCAAATTAAAATTCAACCTTGAACCCCTTCAAAAACCGTTGGTAATCAGATTGCTCCAATCTGCCAGAAACGGTAGACGGTTTTGAAAAATTTATTCCTATTTGTGTGTATGTCCAAATGCTCTGAAAAATTTTAACCACTAACTCCTTATATACTATATGTAATTTGGTTGAAACAGTTTTGCAAAATTCTTTTAGGAAGTATGTCAACTACAATCAAAGTCTCAACCTTTGCAAGTCTGAAAATCAGACTGCACTAGTTTCAGAACTTTTGATGTTTGATCAACTTATACTTATCCAAAAGGGTTGAAACTTATGCCAAATTAACCCTAGAACGTGTGAGTATATTTCTGGAAATTTTTGTTATTTTTGAAATTCGTTTACTATTTTACAAATGCGAACAAGAAGAGTAAACTGTGCAGTAACTGAAAGTAAATGCTGAAAGTAAATGGCACCAAGATTTTTATATTGGTTCGGTTATAAACAACCTACTCCAGTCTTCAAGGAACATCTTCCTTGGTTCACACTAATCACACACACACAACACACCTTACCACAGAGTTGATAGAGTTACACCTAACTCCAACCCTTTACAAACCTTTTACGGTAAATACAATTTGCACGAACACCACCACCTCGCAAGAATGAAGATTGATCACATCTTGATCAATCTTTTGCAAAGATATGGAATAGGTGGTGGTCTATATCAAGCCTATTCAAGATTGAAAGATATGAATACAATAGGCTTACAAGAAGAAAGAAAGAAGGAGAATGTAGAAGAAAAAGAGCTAGGCGTTTTGATCACTTTTTATTTGCAATGCTTGTGCTTGTCTTGTTTTTGCTCAACTTCTTTCGTTTTAACTTGGTGCAGCCGTCCCCCCTAGGTGTAGTCTCCCTCTTGAAAATTATCTTCTAAGTCCTTGGGAGGATGTAAGACATCATTGTGACATGGTCTTGCTTACTTGGCATCTTCTTATTGGATGATCATTTAAGCTTTGCTTACTTGGCACTTCATGATTGGTTGAATGTTGTCATCATTGATGACTTTGAAAAATATGAGAATAACACTTAAAATATGTGCCAAAATCATCACAAAATAATTTCCATAAAGCATAAGATTATCACATATATTGCAAGACAAAATTTCTTCCTTCCTTAAGCATAAAATCAGCCATAAAGTGTACATACCATGCTGAATTTTCAGCATGTGACACATGGAGATAAAGTTCAAAATGTTACCATTTTTCTTTGTTTTTCTTTTTAAAATGAATCTCCAATTGATGGTAAATATTCTTATCACATGAGAAATGAACTTGGACACAATTATGCTCAAAAATTCGGCCTACACAAGTCACACACATGCTGAAAAATTTCAGCATGTGTGATATGTAGAATATCACACTTTATTTAATTTAAATAATATTCAAATTATTTCCATTTCTTCTTCCAATCAATCACACAATAAAAGATGATAAATATATCATATTAATGTGTAAAAAATCGGCCACCCATGCTCACACATGCTGAAAATTTTCAGCATGTGTTATAAGTGAGACAAAGTTTGAATTCTTACCATATGTAGCTTCTCTCTTTAATTTATCAACATTGTATGATTGATCCTTGACCAATCAATATGCCAACAAGGCTCCAAATAAGCTCCATCTTGTCTGTAGGGACGTAAGGCAATCCATATACATGTGCTGAAATTATTTTTGCTAACTTTGTAAAATAGTGCACATTTAATAATACACACATGTTATATTCCAATCAGCCCTTAATTTAATTTTCTAGAACACTTTAAGATGTATATCATATGTAAAAAGTGTCTAGATACATGTCACATGATGTTCCAAAAACGTTCCATGTGTTGTGTGCGTAGAAAACCGAATTTTTGATATTTATCGATTACCCGATTTTTCTCTAATTAAATTCCAACTTTTGCACATGTTATATATATTATGTTACACATAATATATATAATATATACTTTAAATCTCAGCACTTGGCTGGTCTAAAGTGGTACCATTAACATGTGACAAAATTAAACTGGAATCTTCACATTTTGGACTTAATGTGGGGTGATTTGTGTGTGCCAACATGGAAAGTATTTTTGGCTGAATATACAGTCATGTGCACAAAATTTTTATCAATTTTTGAAGTATAGGGGCTGGCCATTTATTTATGGCAAGTACGTGACACGTTGGCGAAGTTTCGGTATTCGTCCGATACGACAATTTTTGGTTTAGAACCTTTATCGTGTCGTATTTAATTTCTCATCACTATATCTTATATCATATGATATAAGACCTGAATATACTCATAAATATGAGTTAAGTATAGTGGTGTGACATTAACGTACGTACGTAAATATATAACGTGTCGGTAGTACGTTGGAATACATGTGTATGTGCCTTTTTCAAAAAATCTGAAAATATATGCAATATATATGTATATGGCGTGTATATATTTAAGGAGGGAAGAGGAGAAAACTTTCCTTCCTTAGCCTTGTTGTCTTTATGCCTTTTCCAAATGCGGCTTCCTTTAATGAACTACTTAGTTTAATAAACTAAGTACTTCACTTAATGAACTAGTTTTGTTCATTAATAGTGGCACCTCAAAATAGTATAAACACAACAAATGTTTGCCATATGATGTAAGCTTTAACGCTTCATGGCTCGTTAGTCCGGCAACATTATATATAAGCTAAATAAGGCAAGTAATAGCAATGTATCATGCATACATGTATATCTCATGCACGTGTGTATATATATCATGCATTTAAGTCACTTATTTTGAAATCACTCAAACCCCCTTTTCTCTACACTTACATTATTGATTCTACGACTTCCCTACTAGAACACAGATCCTACACTTCAAAACAGTCAAGCTTGTCTAGTAAGCTCCAAAACTAAGATCTTGCAGATGGGAGTATTTGGTTCAAAAGAAGAAGTAAACAAGAAGAAACAAAATCAAAAACCCTTTGTTACCTATATCAAACATGAAAAGAAGATCAAGAATCAAAACCAACTTGAGAGATCGTTCTTCGTTAGGCGCAATTCAAATTAAACTATTTTCACAAACAGGATACACGACGAATAAGCAAAGAAAGAAAAACTAAATCCAAGTAAGACTACATACACAAAAAGAAGGCAAAGAGAAAAGAAGAAGAGAGTGGAAAAGAAGCTATGCTATTGCTGCCGACGGTAGCGAAGACTTTTTGTTACGATGGCACACCGGAAATTGTTGAAGCGTTTCTTGATTCGGATTTTGTTGTAGTTGTACTACAAATATCCGCAACAAGCACCTGTCCTCAATACTCTGTCCCGGAAACAATCTTACAAACGTGGTAATTACAGGTACTTTATTGTTTAACGCAATGGCTCGAAGAACAGAGTTCAAGAAACTAAAAATCGAATCGAAATGAAACCCCTGAAAGAAACACAGGAAAATTAGTTGAAATAATCAATTAATTACAAAATACAAAAGAAAAAAAGACGAACGGAACAGAGTGCGGTTGTCCTTCTGTTTCTGTCAAACATTCGCGAGCAATACTTTGGAGAATTGGACAAGGATTAGAACCGGTGGATCGACGGTGTATAAACTACTATATAGACTGAATTATTTACAAATTAAAAACAATAATAGGAAGCCCTTTGCCAATCAGCAAAACTATAATTTGGTTCGAGAGAAATACACTATCATAACTTACATGCCAAGAAACTAAACCAGATTTACACAAAATTAAAGAAGACAATCAAGATACCTTCACCAGAGGATAAAATTAAGGAAATCTTTGCTGAACCGACCCTGGGATCAGGATGGGTAAGAAGCTGAAGGAGAATTTAATACAAATTCAAAAGATGCAAATGTCAATGAGATTCGAAAAAACTAGCCGCCCAGTTGCAGAGATCGCAATATAAAGCAAAATTTCTTAAGAAAAAGAGACCTGAAAAGAGAAAAAGAAAAAGGAACAAGAAGGTGGAGGGGATAACAGAAAGGTGGAAGACGTGTTTATAATAAGAAGATAGAAGCACCCAAGTATCAAACTGATAATACAACCTGAGAAGGTCATATCCAGCATTTTCTGTCAAACTCCGTATTTGGCATTTATGTCAAATTTCGTCTAATAGGTAGACTTGGAAAGCACTTCAGAACAAGTATGGTTCTGAAGATGTTGGAAAGAGGAAGTATGTGGTTAGTGAGTTCCTCAAGTTTCAAATGGTTAACCATATACTTATTATTGATCAAATCCATCAACTTCAATAATTGGTGGACAATCTTGAACAAGAAGGCATCAAGGTAGATGAGACATTTCAGGCTGCCTCCTTGTTAGAGAAACTACCTTCTTCTTGGAACAAATACAAAATGAGAGGTAAAACATGATGACGCCAAACTCACTATGGACAGTGTCATCAAACACATCCACATTGAAGAAAACAACCGACTGGAGGATGCAGAAGGTGCTGAGAATAATTTCAGGCCAACATTCTTGAGCAGAACCCAAAGACAAAGAAACAAAAGGTTCAGAATGTCAAAGTTCACAGCAACAAATGAAGAATTTTGTGCAAGGACAAAGCAAACCCAAAGGACTTTGCTGGGTTTGCGAAAAGCTGGACAAAAAGCCTTTTTTCTGCAACAAAAGAAAAGGACAAGGGAGTGGTCATGCAAACCTTATAGAGCACGATTGTAGAAGCGGTAGTAAAGATAAGGAGGTCATTGCAGCAGTCGTTGTGGACGAGGTAAACCTTGTCGAAGGTGCTACAGAATGGGTGGTTGACACCGGAGCCACTAGACAATTACTACCAATAGAGATCTATTTTTTTATTTTCAAAAATAGATAGTGGAGACTAGGTTTTTCTTGATGATGAACAAGGAACCCGTATTCTCAGGAGGAAAAGTACTTCTTAAGTTAACTTCTGGAAAATGCTGGAATTGAGTAATGTGCTCTACGTTCCTACTATATGTAGGAATTTGATTTCTGGAGCACTTCTGAACAAGGCCAATCTTAGACTTGTTTTTGATTCTGATAAGTTAATGCTTACTAGAAATGAGGAATTCATCGGGAAGGGTTTTTGCATTGCTAGATTATTTGTACTCGATGCTACATGTATTACTAATAAGAATATGCCTTTTTCTGCGTACTTGATTGATTCTTATAATCTTTGGCATGCTAGATTAGGTCATGTTAATTTTGATGCTTTAAAAAGGTTAAAAAGCATGAACGTTATATCAATAGCAAATGCAGATAAATTTGAAAGATGTGAATATTGTGTTGAAGCCAAGCATCATAAGAAATCATTTAAAAGTACAGAAAGAGTTTTAGGTAAACCAGACATCATTCATAGTGACTTAGGTGACTTCAAGAATCAAGTTAGTAAACGAGCTAAAAGGTTTTATATAACCTTCATTGATGATTATTCGAGGTTCACTAGAGTATACTTACTAAGTCATAAAGATGAGGCTGGAGAGATGTTCAAGAAATTTAAGAATGAAGTAGAGAATCAATTAGAAAGGAAAATTAAACGATTACGATCAGATAGAGGATGTGAGTATATGACTACTTCATTGCAAAAATTTTGTGAAGAATATGCAATAATTCATGAAGTAACACCATCTTACACTCCACAATCTAATGGTGTAGCTGAGAGAAAGAATAGAACACTTAAGAATATGATGAATGCTATGCTCATAGTTCCGGTTTACTGGATAATTTATGGAGTGAAGCTATTCTTTGTGCTTGTCATATATTGAATAGAATACCACACAAAAAGACTAATAAAACCCCTATGAACTTTGAAAAGGTTATCCTCCAAAATTAGGTTACTTGAAAGTGTGAGGGTGTTTAGCAAAGGTCAGTATTCCAGGATTTCAAAGGAACAAGATAGGACCAATGTCATACCCCGTGACTTTTAAGTACGACTCTCAATATTTATAAGTCAACCTTAAACACAACTTAAGTAATAGTATACGTTAAGAAGCTTAGGAAAATAGAATATAGAAAAATAAGAAAAAGGATTAAAAGTGAGAATTAAGGAAAATTAAGCGAAATTACCAAAATACCCCAACTAAATGATAGGGGAGTTACACAAAACTTAGTATAACTCCCCATCAGCCTAAGGGATCTGTTATAACACCAAAAAAGGAGAGGGGAAAACCGCCAGAGAGAAAAGGGAAGGAGAAAGAGGAAAGAAGAAGAAGAGGA
>AP025066.1:18335278-18361067 GCA_036186865.1 Eustoma russellianum | reverse complement strand
TAATGGGGCCGTGGACCTTTCAGCACGGGGTATAAAGTTATATGTTATGGGGCCATGGACCTTTCAGCACGGGGTATAAAGTTATATGTTATGGGGCCGTGGACCTTTCAGCACGGGGTATAAAGTTCTGTTTGCTGTGGACTGATCACCCACATGGTATAAAGTTCTGCTACACGAAGAATATGATAAGAAGAATTATGAAAAGTTTTGTGAAATGACACGCATGACATGTTTACGAAAGAAGACATATGCATGGGTGTTGTGTGTGGTTTTGAAGAAGTACATGCATCATGTTACACGAAGCATAAGATTTGACATGCAAGAAAGGTTACTAGCATATGTTCTATTTATGTAGTATGTTTGGCTCTACATGTGTTGGTTTCATTTTGTGTGTTAATTATGTGGCTTATATGGATTTGATGACTTGTTATAAAGATGTTATTTGCCAACCCGAGCACCTTATTTTGGGCATTGATTTATATACTGGTAACTCGTCGTGTGTGATCCCGTAAGGTGTATAGACGGGTTACTTGCTGGCGATGTTTTCGCTAAGAACAATTACTCTATCTGTTTTTCAGATGAGCCAAAGTACGAGATGATTTTTTGTAGAAGATATTGGCGAGTGGGCTCATTGGGACGATAGTCACTAAAATGGACAGGCTTACAGTCCTTATCCTTTAGTTGCGGGAGTTACTGTTAACACTTTGTGTTGAAGGATACTTTAGACACTCTCCCTGACACGTTTTATTTCAGCTGTGTTTCTATTGGTTACATTGATGTTAGTGAAGTTTTTAATTCTACAACGTTTCTGCTGATTTAGCTTATGTCATGAATGACGTGTGATTGATCTGCTTTGACGCTTCGTAGTTCTCGTAGTAGGCTACGGCGGGTGCACTGGTACCGATGTTCGGTATCGGGCCGGGGCGCTACAGGTGGTATCAGAGCCTAGGCTTCAGATCTATCTCGGAAACTTAGGTTCATGATCTTTTAGACACCTAAGATATGATTTTCTCTTAAGTATGATCCTTAGGTATAAGTCTAAGTATGATCTGGGTTGGGTGTGTGCGAGCGCGTATATCACTTAAACTTTCTATAATAATTTTAATTTTGGACCCCACCGATCTCTTGGACACAATTCTGTGATGCCTTTCTGAAGGATTACGTGCCTGAGACAGCAATCTTAGACAAGATAAGGGCGTTCGATGGGCTAAAACAGGGTCAGATGATAATGTCGGAGTATGCCGACCATGTCCATGCTTTGGGTAAGTTCGCTCCTGTGATTATGTCTGATAATCGCTTAAAGATGACAAAGTTCGAGCGAGGTGTGAACTTAAGGATTCAGTCCGCAATTGTAAGCACATGGATGAGAATCAACGAGGACGTGATGGATGTGTGCTTCCGCGTCGAGAGTGATTTCCGCAGAGTGGTAGAAAGAGAGGCCGATGTAGGATACTCTGACAAAGGTAAGAGGTTAAGAGAAGAGGTTTGAGTTGGTGGCAGGCCAAGACGTTTGGATCAAGATCCAGAAGAGATGCCCGGTCGGAAAAATTTTAGAAATCCCCACCATAGAACCCAGTTGTAAATTAGGCTGTAGGAGTTTTCCGCATAGCAATAAGAGGCATGTTGATGAATGTGGAAAATTGGCAGGAGTATGTTACCAATACGGATAGGTGGGTTATCTCATTAGAGATTACCCAGAGATGAGGAAGAATGCTCTGGGAGAAGCGGCTCAGCAGCCGCGGACGAATGCCCGTGTCCATGTCATGATTGATACAGATATTTAGGAAGCTATCGGTATGGGGTAAAAAATTTCAGTGAATAAGATATTGGCCAATGTACTTTTCGATAGCGGCATGAACCACTCTGCCATGTCAAAGAGATTCACTAAGCGCCTTTGTGGTTCACCAGAATGGTTAGAGACTTCGCACCGTGCCCAAGCGGCTGAGATCAAATTTTGATTTCAATACTGATTCCTATTCAGAGGTACGAAGTCGACGTCGTATTGGACCTGGACGGATTGGCCAAGTATCACAGCAACATTGACTCGATTAAAACAAGTGACAATTAAGAATTCTGAGATGGAAGATATAGCCTTCCTAGGGGATTGCTGTTGATTCGAAGAAAGTTGAAGTTATTATCGAGTGGTCCAGACCCATGAATGACACCGAAGTGCGGCGTTTCTTGGGTCTAACTAATTATTATAGGAAGTTTGTCGAGGGATTCCCGACAATAGCAATGTCTCTCAGTCGTCTCACTCAAAAGAAGACCAAGTTTGAGTGGACGACAGGATGTGAGAAAAGCTTCATGGAGCTTAAGAGGAGGTTAACCAAAGCTCCAGTATTGGCTCAACCTTGCGTCAAAAAAACGGCCTAGGTACGTAAACTGTAGCATAATTTATGATTTTCCATCCAAATCGAGTTGAGGGTAATACTTTACTGGTAGGTTGTGATTTGATGTAACATGGGCGAGTTATCGCATATGCTACGAGGCAACTAAAACCTTACGAACAGAATGGTCCGACATATGATTTTGGGTTTGTAGCAGTTGTGTTCACTCTGAAGATTTAGCGGCAATTTTTATATGGGAAAAGTGTACTAGGTTTACTGATCGTAAGAGCCTAAAGTATCTGTTCTTCCGGAAGGAGTTGAACATGGGACAGCAGTGATGGTCGGAAATGCCAAAGCACTATGACTTGACCATTAATTACCATCCAGGAAAAGCTAATAAAGTGGCTGGTGCACTAAGCAGGAAGTCGAACCATGCGCGACAATCACCATTGGAGAGAGAAATAAAATAATTGGTCTAGATTTGATTGACTCTAAAGTGAATATTTTGACAGCATTGACCATCACATCAAGTCTGATGGATCGGGTGGAAGAGGCTCAGAATAATGATAAGACTTTGGGTGTTATTGTTGAGAAACTGAGGTATAGTTAGGTTGATGGATTTCAGGCTAATGATGACGGGAGCCTATGGTTTAGTGGGTAACTATGTGTTCCTGAGGTGGATGAATTCAGAAGAGAAATTTTGTAGGAGGCTCACAGTTCGAAGGTTATTGATACATCCCGGCAGCAACAAGAAGTACAGAGATCTCAAACAATATTATTGGTGATGTGGGATGAAGAGACATATTGCGGAGTTCATTGAGAGATGTCTAGTGTGTCAGCAAGCTGAGACTGAACACCAACAACCTAGTGGATTATTGATGTCGTTGGAGAATCCAAAGTAGAAATAGGAACGTATCACGAAGGACTTTGTGGCTGGTTTACCGAGAAAAAATAAGTGGATATGATATGATTTGGGTCATCGTGGATCGTTTAACAAAGTCTGCACATTCCTACCCATTTCAAGTGAAGCACCTCTTGTCAAATTAGTGAATTTATATATGGAGAGTATTGTTAGCTTGCATGGTGTTCCAGTAAGTATAGTGTTCGACCGAGATTCACGGTTTACATCCAAGTTTTGGACAGCATTCCAGAAAGCCATGGGTACAGAATTAAGGTTGAGTACGACGTATCATCCCCAAACCGATGGCAGTCCGAGCGGACTATTCAGACCTTGGAAGATATGCTAAGGGCTTGCGTTTTGGATTTTAAAGGGAGCTGGGATGGAATGGTAAAGCTAATGGAGTTTTCATATAACAACAGTTACCACAGCGCAATTGACATGGCTCCTTTTGAAGCTTTGTATGGAAGGAAATGTAAGTCCCTGGTTTATTGAGACGAAGTAGGTGTGAGGACCATCATCGGACCTGAGCCATTAGAGAAAACACTAGAAAAGGTGAAAGTCATCTGGGAAAGACTCAAGGCGGCTCAGGATCGCAACAAGAGTTGGGCAGATTCCAAACGACGACCATTGGAATTTAATATGGGTGAAAAAGTCTATTTGAGAGTATCACCTACGAAGGGTGTTATGAGGTTTGGAGTAAAAGGCAAGCTAAGCCCTTGTTTTATTGGTCCTTACGAAATACTTGAGAAGGTGGGAGCCTTGGCATGTAGGTTAGCATTACCTCTGGTATTGGCGCAAGTTCACAACGTATTCCACGTCTCACAATTAAGGAAGTACGTGACGGACCCAAGCCATGTACTTGAAGCCCAACCTTTGGAACTCAAGGGCGATGTTACATACGAATAGATACCCGTGAGGATTGTAGACCGGAACGACCAAGTTTTGAGGAAACAAGTGATCCCTTATGTGAAAGTACAGTGGAGCAACCACACAAAACGCGAGGCCACTTGGGAACTCGAAGAACATATGCGGGAGAAGTATCCCCAACTCTTTGACTAAGGTACGTAAGTTTCGAGGACGAAACTTTTTGTAAAGGGGGTGGAATGTCATACCCCGTGACTTTTAAGTACGACTCTCAATATTTAGAAGTCAACCTTAAACACAACTTAAGTAATAGTATAGGTTAAGAAGCTTAGGAAAATAGAATATAGAAAAATAGAGAAAGGATTAAAAGTGAGAATTAAGGAAAATTAAGCGAAATTACCAAAATACCCCAACTAAATGATAGGGGAGTTACACAACACTTAGTATAACTCCCCATAAGCCTAAGGGATCGGTTATAACACCAAAAACAGAGAGGGGAAAACCGCCAGAGAGAAAAGGGAAGGAGAAAGAGGAAAGAAGAAGAAGAGAAGAAGAAGAGAAAGGAAGGAAGAGCGTCCAATCTAGAATCATTACAGAAATTCTGCCATACACCCGTAAGCGTATCTAGATTCCAAGGCAAGTAATCTTTCTATACGCTTTACGCAAATTTTGATACAACAGGCCCTATGTTCTTACAAAGAGAAAATTCGGATCACACATTAGTAATCTTGATTTGTGTATGTTACATGCTCTAGTATATGTACTTGTTGTTGTTTGCTTGATTTAAAGTCATGTTCTTTGGGCCTAAATGAGAAAGTATCCATGTTGTGCTTCATTGTTGATAAATATGCCCTTAAAGTGTCATCTTTGTTGTAAATCTTGTTGATGGTACTTGTTATGTTTCTAAAGGTTGCTTTAGATGATTTGGGATGAGTAGAAGAAGATTTGAGGAGATAGAGGAGATGCGATGTAAGTTGAACATGGGGTAGAAGATTGATGATACACCCGGAGACAGGAATAATAGAAGGCTTAAGGTTGATGCAAACTGCTAGAGGTAAGAATCAAACTGCATTTGTGGTGTGTTGTGCATGATGGAGATCAGAATGTAAGGTTGAATTTGAGGTGTCAAGATGAAAGAAGTGATTGAGGAAGATGAAGGAGGGAAGTTACTGCAGAAAATTACAGTTCTGGAACCGTCAAAACACTTCGAACACCTACTTTAGGCGCTTCAAGTCACATTAGGCGCCTAAAGTAGGCGTTCAATGTGTCCCAGAGCATCCCCGTACACTTCGAACAGCTACATTAGGTGCTTCAAGTCACATTAGGCGCCTCATGTAGGCGTTCGATGTATATGGTACATCCCCGAACACTTCGAACGCCTAGTATAGGCGCCCCATGTGCACATTAGGCGCCTTATGTGGCGTTCGAAGTATACTGGAAGTCTTTTTGACCCTTTAGGCGCCCTATGTATGTGTAGTAACTCTATACACTGCTTTTGAACATAAAATGCAAGGGTATTTGAGGTGCAATTGAGGAATAGATGGTAAGTTTGACTAAGTAAGAATAAGATTGAATTCCAAGTGAATTAGTGGGACGAACGGACTTGGAAAGATACGAACAGAGAGTGTTTGAGGTGCAAGACCGTATACTTGATATGTAAGATGTGTGTGAGATACCTCTATTCTCTTCCATTGCTCATAAATTACAAGTGTTTTGAAAGTGTGCTTGAGTTGTAAACGTTAAGTGTGAATGAGTAGTGTTAAGTATGAATTCGAAGCGGATTTGCGATATGAAAGGGCATGAAGTGGTATGAATGAGGTGTATTTGAGTTGTAAACATTAAGTGTAAATGAGTAAAGTTAGGTATGAATCCAAAGTGAGTTAGCAATATGAAATGGCACAAAATGGTACGAAAAGGGTGTGTTTGAGGAAGTATGAACGAGCAAGGTTAAGTGTGAACTCGAGATGATTTCGAAATACGAAAGGACATGAAATGGTACGAGCAGGATGTGATAGAGGTTCAGGACTTTGTACTTGATAAGTAAACTGTGTGTGCATGTTTACACGTTTGATATGATGTTACATGAGCATTCTGCATCATGACATGAACACTTTGCATTTCGACATGAGTTTCGGTTTTCGAAAAGAATACGAGTTTGAAAAGAAGATTAAAGTTTTCGAAAAGCAACTATGGCTGCTGGTTGATCGCAGGGTATAAAAGTCACGCCTGCGAAAGCAGGGTATAAAAGCATGATCTATGAATCAACAGCAGGATATAAAGTTATTTTATGGGGTCGTGGACCTATCAGCACAGAAGATAAAGTTATTTTATGGGGCCGTGGACCTATCAGCACGGGAAATAAAGTATATGTAATGGGGCCGTGGACCTTTCAGCACGGGGTATAACGTTATATGTTATAGGGCCGTGGACCTTTCAGCACGGGGTATAAAGTTCTGTTTGCTGTGGACTGATCACCCACAGGGTATAAAGTTCTGCTACGCGAAGAATATGATAGGAAGAATTATGAAAAGTTTTGTGAAATGACACGCATGACATGTTTACGAAAGAAGACATATGCATGGGTGTTGTGTGTGGTTTTGAAGAAGTACATGCATCATGTTACACGAAGCATAAGATTTGACATGCAAGAAAGGTTACTAGCATATGTTCTATTTATGTAGTATGTTTGGCTCTACATGTGTTGGTTTCATTTTGTGTGTTAATTATGTGGCTTATATGGATTTGATGACTTGTTATAAAGATGTTATTTGCCAACCCGAGCACCTTATTTTGGGCATTGATTTATATACTGGTAACTCGTCGTGTGTGATCCCGTAAGGTGTATAGACGGGTTACTTGCTGGCGATGTTTTCGCTAAGAACAATTACTCTATCTGTTTTTCAGGTGAGCCAAAGTACGAGATGATTTTTTGTAGAAGATATTGGCGAGTGGGCTCATTGGGACGAAAGTCACTAAAATGGACAGGCTTACAGTCCTTATCCTTTAGTTGCGGGAGTTACTGTTAACACTTTGTGTTGAAGGATACTTTAGACACTCTCCCTGACACGTTTTATTTCAGCTGTGTTTCTATTGGTTACATTGATGTTAGTGAAGTTTTTAATTCTACAACGTTTCCGCTGATTTAGCTTATGTCATGAATGACGTATGATTGATCTGCTTTGACGCTTCGTAGTTCTCGTAGTAGGCTACGGCGGGTGCACTGGTACCGATGTTTGGTATCGGGCCAGGGTGCTACAACCAAAAACCAAAAATTGTGTGTTTATAGGATATGCCCAAAACAGTGCGCATATAGGTTTATGATTATTGAGAATTCTGCAATTATAAAGTCTAAAGATGTTAAATTCTTTGAGACTATTTTTCCTATGAAACAACAAAAGGATTTGGGTCATTCCTTTTATGAAAATGGTGAATCTAGTAAAACTGTAGTTAATACAAAATCCAATTCACTAAGAAGAATTAAAAGGAAAAGGATTGAGAAACTTTGGTAATGATTTTACTAAAGTGTTTATCCTTGAAGAAGATCCGAAAACTTATCAAGATGCTATGAAATCCATAGATGCAACATTTTGGAAAGAAGCTATAAACAGTGAATTAGATTCAATTATGAGTAACCACACTTGGGAAGTGATAGATATACCTAGAGGTTGTAAGTCTATAGGTTGTAAATGAGTGTTTAGAAAGAAATTGAAAGCGGATGGCACTATAGATAAATTTAAAACTAGATTAGTAGCTAGAGATTTACTCAACAAGGAGTAGATTTCTTTGACACCTATGCACCGATTGCTAGAATAACAACTATTAGGGTCCTAGCTGCATTAGCTTCTATCTACACACTCGTAATACATCAAACAAATGTTAAAACTGCGTTTTTAAATGGAGACTTAGATGAAGAAATCTACATGAAACAACCTAAGGGAATGATTGTGAAAGGACGAAACCACAAAGCATGTAGATTAAAGAAATCTTTGTATGGATTAAAACAGGACCCTAAGCAATGACATGAGAAATTTGATAATACCTTGCTAGCAGATATATATGCAGTAAACAAAAGTGATAGATGCGTTTATAGCAAATTTGAGAATCTTGACTGTGTGATTATTTGCCTATATGTTGACGACATATTGATCTTTGATACGAATTTGGATGTTGTTAATAAAATCAAATCATTTTAGTCATCAGTTTTTGATATGAACGACTTAAGTAAAGCTGATTTTATTCTTGGTCTTAAGTTAGTTGAGAAATGTGGGTGTTATATGCTTTGTCATAGTTATTATGTTGAAAAAGTGTTAAATAAGTTTAATCGCTTTGATTGCAAAGCTGTAAGTATACCCTTTGATCCTAATGGAAGATTAGAAAAGAATAAAGGTGAAAGTGTTTCACAATGTGAATATGCAAGAATAATTGGTAGTGTAATGTATCTAATGAACTGCACTAGACCGGATATTGCATATGTTGTAAATAGACTTGCTAGATATACACACAATCCGAGTAATGCACATTAGTTTGCTCTAAGAAGACTTTTGAAATATCTTAGAGGAACCATGGATCTTGGTTTGTTCTTTAGTAGAAATCCTTGTGTGTTAGAAGGATTTTGTGATGCTAATTGGATAACGTATAATTGTGAAGTTAACTCAACTAATGGTTATGTGTTTACTTTGGGTGGTAGTGCCATTTCATGGAAATCATCTAAGCAAGTAAAGTAAAGTCAACAATGGAATCTGAATTTGTTGCATTAGAACTTGCATGTACAGAAGCCGAATGACGAAGGAATTTGCTTGTAGATATTCCTTTGTGAACTAAACCTATGCCTTCTATGTCTATACATTGTGATTCGCAGGCTGCGATTGCTCGAGCAAAGAACATAGTTTATAATGGAAAGAACCGGCATATACAATTATGATTGTGCGAGATTTAATGAGTTCAGGGGTGCTAAACTTGGAGTCTGTAAGATCCGAGTTTAACTTGGCTGACCCTTTGACAAAAGGACTATGCAAAAATTTGGTCCGTGAAACATCGAAGGGGATAAGACTTATTCCATTCGAAGTGGATTCTGTGTGACGGCAACCCAACCCACTATTAGCAGAGATCTTGCGAACGGAGTTCAATGTGGTAATAACAAGTCACAGAAGAATCTTACTTAGCACTATTAATGTGTTCCTCCCTATGGTGTTGTTGAAAATAGTGCTCGCTGCAAGTAAATGAGGGTGAGATTTTTAGAATCTCTTAATCGAATTTATAGCCATGTTTTATGGTGGTGTCAGCAGTGCACACTTGATGAATTTTATCTATATAATTGTCGCTTCCTATGAGAGTTTGGAACAACTCATTAGAGCGCTTATGAAAACCTGAGACTGGGTGCATAGCCGATATCGTACCACACTGTGAACTTGCCTGAAGCTAGTCAATGACATATCGGTTGTAAGTTTATATAAACAATAGAGAGCTAAGATTCAAGATGTCAAAGTCATCTTATTTTCATTTATATACTTCTTCTTATGCTAAGTGGCAATTCAAGATGCGAGTCATTGTCCATTATGTGCCATTGTCTTCGTTTGATAGTAGAGAGGTCGGTTTATTAACGTTCGGAAATGTTTGAATATAAGTTTGGATCATGTGGGGGATTGTTGGAAAAGTACGTCTAAAATACTTTAAAATTTGCTCCAAAATTATATAAAAACATGTAAGATGTTGTTTGGGAGATTGAAAGATGATTTGAACACTTTGAATTTGTAAGAAATCACTTGGAGCGATTCATGTGTAAGTTGGATCAAACCAAGTGAAAGTTGAAATGAATTTGAATGTCTGTTGGACATAGATTGATCACATCGATCGATCGATGTGGTATGGATGCAAAGTTGAAAGCTCTCTGTCCAACATAGATCGATCACATAGATCGGCCGACGTGACATTGACCGATACATCGATCGATTGATGCTGGCAGGGTGCAAAGTTGGAGATCTCTGTCCAACATCGATCGATCGAAGTGACATCGATAGATCGATGTGCCAAAAGACAGGACTCTTCACTTTGAATTGCATATTTTGATCCAAGAATCATCTTCCTTCATACATGAACGTTATGCAAATGACATGGAGGTTAATTAAATTGCTGAAATAGGTTTTCAAAGTGGTATTTACACAACTCAAGGCCTATAAATAGTAGGCCTTGCTATCTTAAATAAACAACTACAACTTTTGCAAATTCTGAAATTTTTTCAGGATTTTTTCTCCTCTAATACTCTTTTCTTCTTCACCTACTATCAAACACTTCTCTCTACAAGTTCATCTTCTGATCGTAGAGAAAAAGAAAGGAAGAAGTCGTCATGGGGGGCTTGTGCCGTATAGTTCACCTCGGTCCTGGTGGAGGCATTTTAGCTTTAAAAATAGCAACTCACTTTGTGTTTCGGCTTTCTACTCTTTTCGTTAATATCGTTTTTGGTCCCATATTCCTACACGTTTTCTTACACCTATATCAACATCATCCTTGTACTTCGCACCAATATTCGCCCCAATGCAGAATTCCGTTTATAGGAGATCAAACTCATCCTGGAACTCAAGGCGATAAGCATCCATGATCTATATCATCCAATGGGTCATTGGGGTTACCTAAACTATAGATGCCGATTCCATAGCTGTGCAACCCTTCTTGAAAGAACACATCAAAGTTCTCTTTCTAGGGTTAGGGAAGCTACAGCGGTATATGCCTCCTCTATCTTCTTCTTCATCTCCTCCAAGCTAGAAGATTTTTTTTCTCAGCTTTGGAGGAATCTACCTTTTGCCGCCATATCTAATTTCAACATTTCCATCCTTCACCGTAGACTCCAGGGTGACGATGGTGGCTGCTGCTTCCTCTACCCGCTTCACTAGTGTGGATATCTTTTTCTTCATTTATTCCTACCAAGCCGCAAGCCTTCCTAGCCTCTCTTATATTCTTTCTTAAATTTTTAAGGCTTTCAAACTCGCCTTGCAAAAGTTGAAGCCTCTCAGTGTCAACAGCTTTCTAGTGGACGTTGCCACTGATAGTGACTTATTGGTGGAGCTACGAAAACAAAGGAAAAAACAGAATCAGGATATTAGACTATGAACAACAAAGATAGGGATGACTAAATCTTATATTCAGGAAAAAATAAAATAAAATAATAACAATAATAAAATTCTAAATCCTAAGCCCCCTAAAATCCCTCCCTTTCCCCTAATTTCTCTCCATCACTCCCATTATCCCTCCATTCTCCTAGTTTTCCTTTCATTTTCCCCTCCCATTTTATACTATAATTTCCCACCCCATCCCACCCTATTTGGGCAGACACAAGGAATGAAAAAAAATAACGTGCAACAAGAAAAGTGAGGGAGAGATGAGAAAAAATGAGCGGAAAAAGAAAAAACGGAAAAGAAGGAGGCTAGCTAACCATCCCAAATCTTACCCTTTTGATTAGCAAGTTCTTCGTTTAAGAGGAAGGTTGCCTGTTCTCCCTCGTTTTGGTACGAATCTAGCATGCTTTAATGGTATATTTTATGTGATATGTTGTTTTTAATTGTTTAAATTGTTAGCTTTACGTTTTAATTGTAAAAGTATTATTTTTGCAAGATGTGACTGCTGTTTTATGCGTGTATGTGTGTTAATATAATAGCGGATGCAAATCCTACAAAATTGGAATCAAAACTGTAGTAATTCTTCATGTTAGATGCTTGTAATTTGTCATTTTGGCTTAGAATAGAATCATCTAGCTCGGAATAGGCTGGAATTGGGCTGGGAATCGAAAAAAGGGTTCTGACGGGGTGGTGCATGTCGCACACGCGTGGGGCCCATGCACGGCCCTTAACGGCGCTTCCGGAACACGCGCTAACTTGTCCACTTCTATAAGATGCGTCGCGTTAAATGGAGTCAAATGCAACTGGTTTGAGTCAATTCAGAGCTAAAATAAAGATTTTATTCAGGTTTGAAGTAATTAGGATTTAAAAAATATATTAAAAATTTAATTCCAGGTCAGCCGAGTCGGGTTGATCCGGGTTAACCCGGATTAGGCCGAGCTGAGCTTCAGTATAAAAAATATATTTTAATTAATTTTTGGAATTAAATAAATAGTAAATAAAAAGTATAAAATGATTCTAAATTCCAAAAAATTAAAAATAAATTCTGAATCAAAAAATTCGGGAAAATATAAAACGATGAATAAATTGTTTTCACCTTATTTTTTGAAATAAAATAATTTAAATAATTAAAATAATTAAAAAATAATAAGAAAAAATAGGGAAAATAATAGAAAATGTTGGAAAAATTTATACAAGCCGTGGAAAATATAAGTGAGGATAAATAATAACTTTTCACCTTTTCACTAATTAAAATACCATAAAATAAATATTAGTGAATGTCAGGAAGTGGGAAATAAACTTTGGAAAAATACCGAAACCAGGATTCACATTGCATTCATGTCATGAACATTGGATTTATAGTGGGATGTAGAGTACGGGCTACAGATACCCAAGCAGGTGGCCAGTGGTGGGTAGTACCGCATCCCCATATGGTGGATTGTGACGTACGGGTCACAGAAACTCAGGTATGGTGGATTGTAGCGCACGGACTACAGACACCCAGGTTCAGGTGGCCGGTGGAGGGGGGATCCCACAGCCACAACCCAAGGATCATGCATTGCACGGTAGGGACATGGACATATCGCATGACATGGTTTTATTGTGTGTGACACGTAGAGGAAGGCATGCAACATGAAGTTGCGTACTATTACATGGAGGACTTACATTCCACAGTTACTATTCTATGTCTATAATGTATTCTGAGTTATGTGGTTATATGTGTATATATCATTGTTGTATGATTGTTCGTATTGGACCAAGGCGGACACCTAATGGGTGATGCCCCCCACTCTAGGTAAGCATGAGGACTAGTACGAGTATATCTTTATTGAGGACGGGGCTGACATGGCTGAGTGGAGTGACGGCCGTGCATAGGAGCTAGAGATACTTTGCGGCCGGTTACTTTATGATTTGGGGTTTCACACAGACTTTTCATTATACATCTAGTTTTAGACTTTTGATTTCATACTATGACGTGCTGGGTCTCTTCAACTCAAGTGCTTATGCTTTATTTTCATTAGCATTTTTTATGGATGAAATTTTAAATTGAACATTTATATATATCCTTTCTGCAAAAAATGTCTACATCTCCTCTGACGTGTAAGAAGTTAGTTCGACGCCTTGTAGTTCTCTTAACAGAGTACGGCAGGTGCACCGCTCCCGATGCTAGGGCTTGGCAGCGGGGCACTACAAGTGGTATCAGAGATAGGTTTCAGATCCGCTTCAGAAACGCAGGATTAATTAGATCATTTAGACATAGGTCATGATCTGTTTTCAAAATGACAATTTACCCTTAATCAAATGAAGTAGACCTAGACTGAGATCGGATTATGGGAGGGTATGCTGTTGGTGAGCTTTCTCTATTTAATTACCGTTGTACCCCTGAACCTTCGCATGAGCCCCATAAATGCTCAAATCACTCGATTACTCCCGGTCAATCTGAATTCTTGTCAATGTTCATGTAAAATCCAAGAAAATGCCATGTGTTGTGAACACTCCAGACATTGACCGACACCATGGCCACCCTGGCCACAACTTTGGCGCAACAAGGCAGTAGCAGTTGAACCAGTGGCTTCCGCTGCTGCCGCCACCGGATCTGAGGTCGTACTACAGGGAAATGTAGGACGTCTGTAATTCGATGTTTAGAAGGACCATTCACTGGAGGAGGCAGAGATATGCAACATGGCCGCTAATAATAACAGGACCGCCCGTGAAAAATTGCAGCCGCAGAGGATTGCATGGCCACTGCCGCCACCATGTGCTCATTGTGGATGCCACACTTGGTTTGGTGTGAGGGAATTTTACAAGTATGAGTGCAACAAACGGGACGTTTTACGAGAGAGAGTGCTGAGTAGAGGCCAGAAAAACCATCACAATAGAATCAAGAGCAGCATAAAGGAAAGCAAGGATCAGTGCCCGGATCCACGTGATGACTGATGCGGATGTCTGGGAGGTTGGCGACATCATAGTTGAGTTCAACTGCAGGCGACCAGGTATCATTGACTCACCATCAATACAGAGGATGTTAGTCAGAGATAAATGATCAGAGTTGCACAGCGGAAGCATGGCTTTCTTAAGTCACGTAAGTTTAGAAGAAGAGACCTCAGTGGATCTGAAGAAGATTAAGGCTATCGCTGAGTTGCGCAGACCAACCAAGGTGACTGAAGTAAGGGGTTTTCTTGGTTTGGCCAGCTGCTACATGAAATTTGTTGAAGGATTTTTGTCGATACTGGTGCCCTTGAGCAGACAGAAGCATAAGAAAGTGAAGTTTGAGTGGAGCAACAAAGTCTCGCTGAGCCGAAGAAGAAAAAAAACTTAAACACAAGACCATAATACACAATTTTTCTAATTAACTATATATACACGCACCGATCAATACAACATACGTTAATGATATATTTCCATATATCAAACACGTACTAGAACATCAACCATACAAAATCCAACACAACTACACAAAAGCGAACATATAAAAGATATATGATAAGTCAGGATTATATGTGCTAAATGACCATTACAAGGAAAGAAAGACCAATGCCAGGTAATCAACTTAGAAATTTATAAACGTTATGCTGTTAATACACTTCATATGTTACTAATCCATAGAGTAATACATAATTGCAAAAAAAAAAAGAAACACCCAATCTCTTACTACAATAAAGAAGCATATAGGCACATACAATTTGTTACAACATTAATGATATGATGTAAATAAGTCAATGTAAGAAAACATAAAAATAGATATACGAAACAAAAATAATTAAACAATGCTAAGTAAACATGCGCAGATATACACACAACTATTTCAATAACCCCACAACGTAACTAATACAATAAAACAGTAATAAACATCATAATATATAACGACAACAAATAACACAATCACAAATAAAACAGTAACACAAATACTTTTTATACAAGACATGAGTTACGATAGGCATACATTTACAAGTTTTAAAAAAAATCATTACCATACACGATTGAAATAAAGCATGCTAATTACGAGTTAGGAACGACATAGTATTGCATGAAAACATAGTAATAGATTAAAACATAACAAAGTCTTCAATTATCTGAGAAATTATTACCCATAGAATAACATTGGCAACCCCCATATCTTTCATTTCAAAATTTCGTGTTAACATCTTCTTGGTATTCAAAATGATGTCACGAGTACTGCCCATGATGAGCATGTCATCTACCTATAGACATGCTATCACATAGGCATCTGGTGTGTTCTTGATGTACACACACTTGTCACACTCGTTGATCCTGAAGCCATTTAACAACACTACCTCATCAAACTTCAAATGCCACTGTTTGGGTGCTTGTTTAAGTCCGTACAAAGACTTGACAAGTTTACACACCTTTTTCTCTTGTCCTGGTATAGCAAACCCTTCAGGTTGCTCCATATAAATTTCTTCTTCTAACTGACCGTTCAGGAAAGCAGTCTTCACATCCAATTGATGGATTTCTAAGTCGTAGACTACAGCGATAGCAACTAGCATCCTTATTGAAGTGATCCTAGTTACCGGTGAGTAGGTATCAAAAAAGTCAAAACCTTCCTTTTGCCGATAGCCCTTAGCTACCAACCGGGCCTTGTACTTTGTCAATAGACCTATCCTCTTGCAGCTTTTTCTTAAAGATCCACTTACATCCCAGTGGTTTACTTCCTGTTGGAAGATCAACCAGCTCCCAAGTATGATTTTGAAGAATTGATTCCATTTCATTGTTTACTGTCTCTTTCCATAAGAGAGCTTCTGGAGTGTACATAGCCTCAGAGAAGGTTCTTGGATTGTTTTCTACCAAGTAAGTTGAAAATATGGACCAAAGGACGTTGGTATTCTGACTCGTTTGCTTTGACGCAGTTCCTCGATTTCTTGAGGGGTCAGCTCACGCACTCGGTTGCTAGTGCTTGTTTCTTCGGTTTTTTTGTCTTTCTTTGGAAAGACATCAAAGAACACTGCATTTCTTGATTTCATGACAACATTCTCATGTATGTCAGGAATGTGCTATTTGTGCACCAAGAATCGATATGCACTATTGTTAGTTGCATATCCTATGAATATGCAATCGATTGTTTTAGGCTCAATTCTTACTTATCTTGGTTTGGGTACTGCAACCTTTGCCAAACACCCCCACACTTTCAAATATTTGTAGCTAGGCTGTGGCCCTTCCAAAGTTCATATAGGGTTTTATCCATCTTTTTAAATAGAATTGTATTTAAAATGACGTTGCCGGAGAGAATTGCTTCCTCCCCACAAGTTCTGAGGTAAACCTGAACTTATCAACATAGCATTCATCATTTCTTTTCGAGTCTGCTTTTTGCGTTCAGCAACGCCGTTGGATTGAGGTGAGTATGGTGCAGTTGTTTGATAAATAATGTCATGTTCTGAACAAAATTCATTAAACAGTACATCATATTCGCCACCTCTATCACTATAAATTATCTTAATTTGTTTGCTAAGTTAAATCTCAACTTCATTTTTATAATCTTTAAATGCATCAACGGCCTCATATTTGCTACTTAGCAAATAAACGTAACAGTATTTAGTGCAATCGTCGATAAAAGTTAAAAAATACTTTTTACCACCTCTTGTTTGCACAAGTCTTAAATCACACATCTGTGTGAATTAAGTCTAACACTTCAGTGTTTCTTTCAATTAAAGGAAATGGTGCCTTTGCAATTTTTGCTTCAACACACACTTGGCATTTTTCTTTATTATTGTTCAGTTTGGGTTATAAGTAAAGATTAATCATTCTTTGTATTGACTTGTAATTAACATGTCCCAAATGAAAATGCCATAAACAAGAAGACTCAATCATATAAGCAGAAGTAGAAGCATTCTTATTAGCCTCTTCGGGCAAAGTTTTTTTGGGTACAACAATCATTACACTTAACTTGAACATATTATCAGTCAAGTAGCCCTTTCCCAGAAACACCCTAATCTTATCCAGAATAAATTTATTAATCAAATACTAGTCTAAAACCATGACTGACTAGTAAAGCTCTCCAGAAACTAAGTTCTTGCGGATGTCAAAAACGTGCAGTACATCTCGCAGAGTCAATTCCTTCCCTGAAGTCATCTTCAGAATCACATTGCCCGAACCTTCAATCTTCGAGCTATCAGAGTTCTCAATGTATAGCTTTTCATTATTCTTCGCCAGAGAATAGTCCCTGAACATCACCCTGTTTGCGCAGACATGTCGAGTGACTCCAGTGTCCACCCACCATTCACAAGGATTTCCTACCGCGTTGCACTCAGAAACAACAACGCAAAAATCCAGATCATCCATTTGACTTACAAGGTTGGCTTTTGCTTTTTCCTGCTTTTTCTTGGGCTTACAGCAGTCAACACTGCGGTGCCCCTGAATTCCGCAGGTATAACATTTTCCAGTGAAATTTTTGGCAGCTTTCTTGCCTTTAGGGTTCACTCTAACAGGATTTCCCTTTTTCTTTTTCGTCGCCTCTGTGACATGAGCCTTTGCATGACCATAACTCGAACTTGGCCTTCTTTCGGATTTGTGGTTGTCCTCCTCCATACGGAGCCGAACAATCAGATCCTCCAAAGTCATCTCCTTTCCCTTGTGTTTGAGATAGCTTCTAAATTCCCTCCACGAAAGAGGTAGCTTCTCAATCACAGCCGCTACTATGAAAGATTCACTGCGACATGGCCTCTTCTTTCATTTTCGGCCACTAACATCTGAAATTCCTCAATCTGAGAAACAATAGTCTTGGAATCTGACATTTTAAAATCAAGAAATTTACCAACGATAAACTTCTTTTTACCGGCATCCTCTATGCGGTACTTTTTATCTAAGGCCATTTATAGTGACTTTGCAGTTTTAAAAGTACAATACAATCCGTACAACAAATTGTCTAAACAACTTAAAATATGACTCAAGAAAACCTAATTACTATAGTTCAAATTCTGATGTTCAACCGGAACCACCTCCGAAGGATCCTCAGTCAGCATTTTAGCCAAACCCATCGTTATCAAGAAAAATAGCATCTTTTGCTGCCAGCGTTTGAGGAAACTGCCTCCAAACTTTTCTGGCTTTTGAACATTTCCAACCTCAGGAGCAGGAGTAGGAACAGACATGGCAATAGTAGCTGCAAGCGGAACAACACTGTTTTGTTCCTCAGCGCCAATGTGCGCATCATTCAACGAGTTAGAGCTTTTGTTCTCCATCACGTTTTGATTTCTGCCAAATGGAAACAGAATGTTACACTCAGTTTGTCTCGGAAACAGAAACAGAAAGAGCACAACACCATATGCAGTATCTGGTTGCGATTTGAGCCAAACAAGCAGTACAGAACAACTGAAAACAATTCGTCTTAAGAATGTTAGCGCAAATCAAATTCTGTACAGTGTGTGAAATTTTGTTTACGTGTGTTCGTGTAAACAAAAACAGAACAACAATGCAAACCGAGGCGAGTCCAAGACTCTATCCTTAAGACGAGTTGCTCTGGTATATTATGCCAAAAGTGGATGTAGCAAACGTCTCCTAGGATACAACGGATATCAGTTCAAACGAGTGGCACAGAATGAAGGAATGCAGCAGCAGGCACATAATGCAGAGGAAATACAGAGGCGAAATTCGTATGCAGCAGAGAAGGGAAGAAAAATTTTTCCGGTGTATAGAGGCAGAGCATTGCCTCTGTTTATATAGGGAACTGGGCGGAAAGGCCACGATGCACACGACTGCCCAGTAACCCACGATGCACATGATCGGCCAGGCAACACACAACAATCACCATGATCACACGATCACCATTGAATCACTCGTAGATTAATCTGAGCCGTAGGATTAGTCAAAGTCAATCATATCCGTAGGATCAAGTAAATTATTTTCTGGAAAAATTTAAAAGAAAATTTGTCCAAAAAGATAAGAATAGGGCGGGCGAGCCATGAGCCCAAGCTAAGCCTAGCCGAGCCGAGTCAGCCGGCCGGACAGCGACCGCAGTGCGCTTGTGGCAGCCATCTACCTCTTTCCTCCGGTCGAAAATTCTTTTGCCCTTAGGGCACATCTAAAGTGCCTCTCCTAACACTATATTTGGTGTCATTTTTCCTTCACTTGTCAATGTGGAATATTTGCAAAAAGTTGATGTGTCTTCTTCTCATGAAGCTACATCACCAGTTTTCTAATTTGCAACCAATTTTTACTCCTACTTTGAGCATTAATGTCTCATTCATCCGGTATCAAAATTGAGTGATTCCAAAGCGTAACATCATCTACTCATTGCTTGGATAATTTAGGACCGATTATGTAGCACCCCGCACCCGGGCCTTGTCCGGATACGGTGCACCCGCCGTACTTCACTGAGGAGAGTACAAGGCGTCATGCATAACATGCGAACATCCATAACATAAGTCGTGGACTCCCATGCTAACATTCAACATGGTAGTAAAATTTAGGCAGAATTAAAACTTTTCAAATCAAACATGCATCACCAATTTACTAAGTTCCCAAAGGTAGTAGTCCCACAAAATAACATAACTGAAATCCAGAGAGTTCAAACATAGTCATGATACAAAACGTCTTGGCAGCACAAAAGTCCTTAGCTTAGCTCCCTTCATATCTTCTCGCCTACGGATAAGGTACCCTCGGCTCATCCTCGATCCATTCTATCTTGGCATTAACTGGCTCTAGGGGGAAAAATAAAGTGTGAGTGATAAAAATCACCCAGCAAGAATACAATAAACGACCATGAAATACGTAAAGAATCATAACATGAATGTATTACCCCAAAAACCTCAAAGAATCATAATTCATTCCTGATCTTAAGTCCTGAGCTTGCTTGACGTTTGGCTTAAACATGTTTTTAGGTAATGCTATACCAATAATAACTTATAACCATTAACTGTAACATGCAACATGTCCTCATGATCGTGAATTATGCAAGATGCAATGCATGATGTCATGTCATGTCAAAACATCATTTTGGTCCCATAAAGTAACATGTCGTAAAAACAGAGTGTCAGATCAATTAATCCCGGATCTGAGCGGGTCCAAAACATATAATCAGACCAATTAACCCCGGGCCTGAACGGGTCCAAAACAGATATCAGATCAATTAACCCCGGATCTGAGCGGGTCTAGAACAGATATCAGATCAATTAACCCTGGATCTGAGCGGGTCCAGAACAGATATCAGATCAATTAACCCCGGATCTGAGCGGGTCCAGAACATATCATGTCATCAGACTAATTAACCCCGGGTCTGGAGTCGAGTTAGTCGCATGCTTGGCCGGCAAAGGAATCATAAAGTTTTTAAAACATGGGACCGTGACTTATTCATGCATATCAAAACGTAATCATTTATAAAACTTGCTTGCATAGTAAGAAAATCCATGAAAATCAGTTTCATGATCATGCATGATACATGACGTGATATGCAACAGTCATGACGTGAAATAGCATAATGTATAGTTCGGAAATAGCCCTAAAGGGTTCACTTCCTGAAATGAATTAAGTGCTGGAACTGATCTGACTCATTCTACCAAAAATTCAATAATGGCAAATCCGTAATTTATTTTCCAGAAATTCCAACTCCCACAAGTCATAAACACGTGGAGCTAATAACCTACCAAATTTTAGCTCACTTGCCTAACTCTAAGTACCCTTTCGGAGTCTAGAAATTCGGTACCAAATTTCAGGTTGGTTCCAGTGATTTCAGCTGAGCAGTTTTACTAATTAAATCATTAAAAATAATCCAAAACGGGTTTTACCAAAATTCCAGCGGGCGTCTTTACTACACCCATTGGTTTATTACCGTGCCAAAAATCAGATTTATTGGTCTTCTACAAGGTCCTTTTTCGAGCCATTCAAAAGAAGTCACGATTCTGCTCAATTTCCATTTCCCAAGTCTGACTAGTCTTACCAATTATTTTATTAAACATTAACCATAACTCATTTTACCAAAATTCTAACTGGCGTGTTTACTACACTCATAGAGCTAGGTTGGTGCCAAAAATCAGACTTTTTGAAGGTCTACAAGGTCCTCTTTTATTTCGTTAAAGTCAGAGATCAATTCTGCTTAGCTCCAGAATTTTATACTGCGGCAGTTTTACCGTATAATTTCTTAAAAATAATTTTAAGCTTATTTTAACGAAATTCCAACTCTCACTTGTACTAAACTTGTAAAGCTAACTTTGTACCAAAAATTAGCTTCATTGAAGGTCTGTAAGGTCAGTTCTTAAACCGTTTAAAATGTCATTTCACTCTGCCCTATTCCAGTAGTTTGCTAGTTTTTCATCCAAATAAGTTCAAAGTCCTTGTTCACCTTTTATTCCATCCTTTAGACCGAAAATGGTATGGTGTCTTGTCCACATTTCACAACTTATATTCAAGCATGCATTCACATTCAAGATTCATCCCAAGCTAGTCTTACTAAAGATTTCATAAAGCTACTACTTTACATATGCATGCTTTTCCATAAATCTTCCAAATTTCAAACTAGCATCAATCTTGCCTAGACTCACTTAGTTGTAACTTAAATCATCTTAAAACAGCCTTGAATCCTAATACACGAAATAAAAGATTCCATCTTTGAGAGAATAAACCACATAAGATGCATGGTTCTTAAGGAATCTCTAAGATATAGTCTCAACTTAAGACATTCAACTAAAGATCATATCTTAAGAACCTCTAAGCATTCAAGTCACAAACTCTTTAAATAAATCATGAGAGATCATTGTATACTTGCCTCTTCAAGCTAAAGCTCTTGTCTTTGCTTGGTTATGAAGTGAGATGTGATGAAATCCTTCTCCTTCCTTTCCTTGAGCATACGGTTTTGATGAAAGTGAAAGGATTCATGTTAGCTTCATTCTTTACCAAAACAAGAATTCACTTAAGGGAACTTGGAATAGGACTTACCTAGATGTCTTCTTGAGTCTTGAAGTTGAAGTTAAACTCCTATCCTTCAAGATGTTGGGGCCGAATTATTTGTGAGAGTAAAAAGGAAATTTTGCTAAGTGTTGCTTGGCTTGCTTGGGAAGAATTTTCTAGATGATTGTAAGATGTTGTCTTGCAAAATTTAAAAACCTAGGAGAGGAGGGAGGCTTGGCCGATTTTTGGAGGGGAGAATAGGGAGGGTTAGGGTTTTTTTGAGTGCTAATCAAGGTTAAGTTAGTATAACCTTGGTTACTTTATTCAAACTATAGTTACTTTTGGGCTAACCCAAGTTACTTTATCAAATCATGGTTATCTTAACCTTGGTTTAAGGAAAGAGTAACCATGGTAGGATTTAAAAATCCTCCATGGTTAATCTTGTAAGGGCCGATTTCTTGGTTGGGGTCTTTATGACCTCAACCACACTACTTCCTTCTTTAATGAGTTGTCTTACTTGTTCTTTAATGCATGTCTATTTTGTTTTCTATTTATTCTTTGCATGATAACTTCTTGTCTTATTATTTTAACTAATAAAATTGGCTAGAGATTTCTAGAACATCTCCATGTATAGGTCGAAATTTTTAGGCTTCTTGGGCCATTTGATATTTCTTGTAACTTTAATTCATATACTATATTGTTTCCTATATTTTATTGTATTCTAAGATTAGCTTATGTATGTATACATATATATATACACGCCTAGGTGTACTATGTGTTTATACATTCCATACACATATATCATATACACGCACATACATATATATTGGTATGTATGGTTCATATAACTCTATATTCCATGTATTACTTTCTTGAAGTTTCCCTTATTTAATTTGTCTTGGTATCACCTTAATGATAATTAAGTAAAGAGGGTTAAGTTGACGTAAGTAACACGTGCTAGAAGAAATTGTCGCTTTCATTCCGTCTCATATTCATAGTTTTCACGTACATGATCGTTGGGGTACAACATCCTCCCCCCCTTATCATAAGTTTCGTCCTCGATACTTCGGAACTAGTCAAAAAGATGGGGGTATCTCCTCCTCATATTCTTCTTCCGTTTCCCATGTTGCTTCTTCTTCCGAATGATGCCCTCCATTGTACCTTCACCATGGGTATGGATCTCTTCCTTAAAGCTTTCTCTTTCCGATCGACTATTCTTAAGGGTTCCTCTTCATAAGTTACATCTTTTTCAACCTTCAACTGTTGATCTTCAAGGATGTGGCTTGGGTCATATACATATCGACGGAGTTGAGAAACATGGAATACATCATGCAGCTGAGAAAGAGATGGTGGCACGCCAAACGGTACGCAACTTCACCTACTTTCTCAAGCACTTCATAAGGTCCCAACAAATCTTGGGCTTAGTTTTCCTTTTTTGCCAAATCTCTTAACTCCTTTGGTCGGAGAAACTTTCAGAAAGACTTTCTCTCCTTCTTGAAACTCCAAAGGTCTCCTCCTTTCGTCTGCCCATACTTTCGCTCTATCTTGTGCTGCTCTTAGTCTCTGCTGGACTAACCCTTACCTTTTCTCGTGTTTGCTCCACAATGTCGGGTCCTACGTGGATCTTATCTCCAATCTCGTCCCAATAAAGTGAGGATCGATATTTTCGTTCATACAATGCTTCATAGGGTGCCATTCCGATGGATCTGTGGAAGCTATTATTGTAAAGAAAAACTCAACGAGTGTTAAGACTTCTATCCCAGCTTCCTCCAAAATCAAGAATGTAAGCGCGAAGCATATCCTCAAGGGTTTGGATTGTTCTTTCTGATTGTACCATCTGTTTGAGGATGAAATGCAGAGCTCGTCCTTATCTCTGTGCCCATTGCCTTTTGAAAGGCAGTTCCAAAATCTCGAAGTAAATCGGGGGTCACGGTCGCATACAATACTGATGGGCACTCCATGTAAACAAACAATCTGATCAATATACATAGAGGCTAACTTTCTCCATAGATGCTTTAATCGTCATAGCCAAAAAGTGAACAGACTTAGTCAAACTATCCACAATGACCCATATAGCATCATTCCCATACTTAGTCTTGGGTAGGTCGGTCACAAGTCCATGGCGATTGTGATCCCATTTCCATTCTGGCACTTCCAAGGGTTGTAACAATCCAGCAGGTCTTTGGTGTTCGGCTTTTTACTCTTTGACAGATCAAACATCGCTCAACAAATTCTGCTATTTGTTTCTTCATACCGGGCCACCAAAACTTTTGCTTGAGATCTTGATACATCTTATTAGCTCCAGGATGTATAGATAATCGAGAATATGAGCTTCCATCAAAACTTTGTCCTTAATTTCTTTGCTTTCGGGGACACATAACCGTCCTTGATACCATAAACTGCCATCACTGCGAATCTCAAAGTCATCTCGCGGCTTATCTTTCATCCTTTTCTTTGACCTTTCTTAAGTTTTTCATCAAGTCCTTGAGTCTCCTTGATCTTATCAATTAATGATGGAACAAGAACTAACTTGGCGAGAACTTCATCGATGAGCCAACTTCTTCTAGGCCAAATTCTTCCATATCTCGCTGAAGAGGTGGTTTGCCGTGGGTGGCTTGTTTTTCGGCTTAGGGCATCAGCGACTTTGTTAGCTTTTCCCGGATGATATTGAATGGAGAGATCATAATCTTTAATCAATTCCAACCATCTACGTTGCCGCATATTGAGCTCTTTTGGGTAAAGAGGTACTTTAAGCTCTTGTGGTCTGTATAGATCTCGCACTTCTCGCCATATAAATAGTGCCTCCATATCTTTAACGCGAATACCACTGCGGCAAGTTCAAGATCATGGATAGGATAGTTTTGCTCAAAGGGTTTCAACTGTCGGGATGCATACGCTATCACTTTGTCATTCTGCATAAGGACGCATCCGAGACCATTCTTCGAAGCATCGCTGTACACTACGTAGTTCTCACCAGGAGTGGGCTGAGCTAGAATAGGATGCGGACGTCAACTTTGCTTTTAGCTCCGAGAAACTCTTTTCACAATCGGCACTCCATTCAAACTTGGTCTTCTTTTGGGTCAATCTAGTGAGGGGAACAGCTATCCTCGAAAATCCTTCCACAAACTTCCTGTAATATCCGGCTAGTCCGAGAAAACTTCTCACTTCAGTAACGTTTGTTGGCCTGGGCCATTCCGTGATAGCTTCAATTTTCTTGGGATCTACCGAAATCCCATCTTCTGACATCACTGACCAAGGAATGATACACTTCGCAGCCAGAACTCGCATTTGCTAAACTTAGCGTACAACTGTCTTGCTCTTAGAATATTCAAGACTGTCCTCAAATGGGCTGCGTGAGTCTCTTTCGTCGGGTGAATAGATCAAGATGTCGTCTATGAAGACCACCACGAACTTGTCCAATTGTTCCTGAAAGATTCGATTCATAAGATCCATAAAGGCGGCAGGGGCATTGGTCAAAACCAAAAGGCATGACTAAGAACTCATAGTATCCATAGCGGATTCTGAAAGCAGTCTTAGAAACATCTTCCGCCTTAATCTTCAATTGAAAGTATCCAGATCGCAGGTCAATCTTACTAAAAATTTGAGATCCCTGCATTAAAATGCTTTAGATAGGTTTTCAAGGGATTTAAATCTTAATCAAGTTAAAACTTATGAGTTACTTACCCTGAGCTGGTCGAATAAATCGTCAATCCGGGGCAATAGGTACTTGTTCTTTATGGTGATTTTGTTGAGCT
>AP025066.1:18278273-18333973 GCA_036186865.1 Eustoma russellianum | reverse complement strand
ACAGGCTGAAACCTCCCAAGTGCGATGAACTTATTTGCATACTCAGCTACTGTCATGCCCGACTCTTGCGTCAGAGATTCAAACTCATGCCTCTTTTGCAATTTGACTGACGGAGGGATATAGAACTTATGAAATTCTTGAAGAAATCTTTCCCAAGTAATAGGTCTAGGCAAAGGTTGCAGGTTCGTCTTCCACCATTGATTAGCTTCACTGATAAAGAAAGGTCTGATAGCCTGAGCCTTCATCTCCTCTGGGGCCTGAATTAGCTCAAAACAATTTTCAACTTCATCTAGCCACTTCTCCGCAGTATCTGGGTCTGGTTTTCCCTCAAACGGTGGTACATTAGCCCTCTTGAGCTTCTCAAAATAGTACTGAGCATCCCTTACTGGCTGATGTGGCTGAGGTGGAGCATTCTGATGAATTAGGCCTTGTCCTATCTGAGTAACAACTTGACAAAAGGTCTGAAATGCATTCATATCCGGAATGACCGGAGGAACAGGTGTCTGTGGAGCCGGTGGTGGATTATTCTGTGCTGGAGGATCCTGGTCCGGCTGAGGTGGCGGCGGAACCTGCTCTGGTGGTGGAGGAATGGGCTCCTGAGCAGCTGGTCGTGCTCTCGGAGGTCTGCCACGTGGTCTCACCATCTGCACTTATGGGTTTATCGTCTATTTAGAATATCGGAATAAAATCAATTTATTTGACCAAGGACCATAATTCGAAAATTTGAAATACAAGGGGAAAGGGCACGTCTTACGTCATAGACCTAACTTTCATAGTTCAGGATTCTTTATTAAGTTACATCCTAAACCCGGTCTACGTGGTCCTAGTCTAAGGCCATCACTCTCCTAAGATCATGACTTAGGTCTAAGATCAAACTTAGATTGCTAAGATCATAACTTAGTCTTACGTTCTGCCCGAAATCTAGAGCCTCGGCTCTGATACCACCTGTAGCACCCCGCACCCGGGCCTCGTCCGGATACGGTGCACCTGCCGTACTTCACTAAGGAGAGTACAAGGCGTCATGCATAACATGCGAACATCCATAACATAAGTCGTGGACTCCCATGCTAACATTCAACATGGTAGTAAAATTTAGGCAGAATTAAAACTTTTCAAATCAAACATGCATCACCAATTTACTAAGTTCCCAAGGTAGTAGTCCCACAAAATAACATAACTGAAATCCAGAGAGTTCAAACATAGTCATGATACAAAACGTCTTGGCAGCACAAAAGTCCTTAGCTTAGCTCCCTTCATATCTTCTCGCCTACGGATAAGGTACCCTCGGCTCATCCTCGATCCATTCTATCTTGGCATTATCTGGCTCTGGGGGGAAAAATAAAGTGTGAGTGATAAAAATCACCCAGCAAGAATACAATAAACGACCATGAAATATGTAAAGAATCATAACATGAATGTATTACCCCAAAAACCTCAAAGAATCATAATTCATTCCTGATCTTAAGTCCTGAGCTTGCTTGACGTTCGGCTTAAACATGTTTTTAGGTAATGCTATACCAATAATAACTTATAACCATTAACTGTAACATGCAACATGTCCTCATGATCGTGAATTATGCAAGATGCAATGCATGATGTCATGTCATGTCAAAACATCATTTTGGTCCCATAAAGTAACATGTCGTAAAAACAAAGTGTCAGATCAATTAACCCCGGATCTGAGCGGGTCCAAAACATATAACCAGACCAATTAACCCCGGGCCTGAACGGGTCCAGAACAGATATCAGATCAATTAACCCCGGATCTGAGCGGGTCCAGAACAGATATCAGATCAATTAACCCCGGATCTGAGCGGGTCCAGAACAGATATCAGATCAATTAACCCCGGATCTGAGTGGGTCCAGAACATATCATGTCATCAGACCAATTAACCCCGGGTCTGGAGTCGGGTTAGTCGCATGCTTGGCCGGCAAAGGAATCATAAAGTTTTTAAAACATGGGACCGTGACTTTTTCATGCATATCAAAACGTAATCATTTATAAAACTTGCTTGCATAGTAAGAAAATCCATGAAAATCAGTTTCATGATCATGCATGATACATGACGTGATATGCAATGCAAGTCATGACGTGAAATCGCATAATGTATGGTTTCGGAAATAGCCCTAAAGGGTTCACTTCCTGAAATGAATTAAGTGCTGGAACTGATCTGACTCATTCTACCAAAAATTCAATAATGGCAAATCCGTAATTTATTTTCCAGAAATTCCAACTCCCACAAGTCATAAACACGTGGAACTAATATCCTACCAAATTTTAGCTCATTTGCCTAACTCTAAGTACTCTTTCGGAGTCTAGAAAGTCGGTACCAAATTTCAGGTTGGTTCCAGTGATTTCAGCTGAGCAGTTTTACTAATTAAATCATTAAAAAATAATCCAAAACAGGTTTTATCAAAATTCCAGCGGGCATGTTTACTACACCCATTGGTTTATTACCATGCCAAAAATCAGATTTATTGGTCTTCTACAAGGTCCTTTTTCGAGCCATTCAAAAGAAGTTACGATTCTGCTCAATTTCCGTTTCCCAAGTCTGACCAGTCTTACCAATTATTTTATTAAAAATTAACCATAACTCATTTTACCAAAATTCCAACTGGCGAGTTTACTACACTCATAGAGATAGGTTGGTGCCAAAAACCAGACTTTTTGAAGGTCTACAAGGTCCTCTTTTATTTCGTTAAAGTCAGAGATCAATTCTGCTTAGCTCCAGAATTTTCTACTGCGGCAGTTTACCGTATAATTTCTTAAAAATAATCCTAAGCTTATTTTAACGAAATTCCAACTCTCACTTGTACTAAACTTATAAAGCTAACTTTGTACCAAAAATTAGCTTCATTGAAGGTCTGTAAGGTCAGTTCTTAAACCGTTTAAAATGTCATTTCACTCTGCCCTATTCCAGTAGTTTGCTAGTTTTTTATCCAAATAAGTTCAAAAGTCCTTGTTCACCTTTTATTCCATCCTTTAGACCGAAAATGGTATGGTGTCTTGTCCACATTTCACAACTTATATTCAAGCATGCATTCACATTCAAGATTCATCCCAAGCTAGTCTTACTAAAGATTTCATAAAGCTACTACTTTACATATGCATGCTTTTCCATAAATCTTCCAAATTTCAAACTAGCATCAATCTTGCCTAGACTCACTTAGTTGTAACTTAAATCATCTTAAAACAGCCTTGAATCCTAATACACGAAATAAAAGATTCCATCTTTGAGAGAATAAACCACATAAGATGCATGGTTCTTAAGGAATCTCTAAGATATAGTCTCAACTTAAGACATTCAACTAAAGATCATATCTTAAGAACCTCTAAGCATTCAAGTCACAAACTCTTTAAATAAATCATGAGAGATCATTGTATACTTGCCTCTTCAAGCTAAAACTCTTGTCTTTGCTTGGTTATGAAGTGAGATGTGATGAAATCCTTCTCCTTCCTTTCCTTGAGCATACGGTTTTGATGAAAGTGAAAGGATTCATGTTAGCTTCATTCTTTACCAAAACAAGAATTCACTTAAGGGAACTTGGAATAGGACTTACCTAGATGTCTTCTTGAGTCTTGAAGTTGAAGTTAAACTCCTATCCTTCAAGATGTTGGGGCCGAATTATTTGTGAGAGTAAGAGGGAATTTTGCTAAGTGTTGCTTGGCTTGCTTGGGAAGAATTTTCTGGATGATTGTAAGATGTTGTCTTGCAAAATTTAAAAACCTAGGAGAGGAGGGAGGCTTGGCCGATTTTTGGAGGGAGAATAGGGAGGGTTAGGGTTTTCTTGAGTGCTAATCAAGGTTAAGTTAGTATAACCTTGGTTACTTTATTCAAACTATAGTTACTTTTGGGCTAACCCAAGTTACTTTATCAAATCATGGTTATCTTAACCTTGGTTTAAGGGAAGAGTAACCATGGTAGGATTTAAAAATCCTCCATGGTTAATCTTGTAAGGGCCGATTTCTTGGTTGGGGTCTTTATGACCTCAACCACACTACTTCCTTCTTTAATGAGTTGTCTTACTTGTTCTTTAATGCATGTCTATTTTGTTTTCTATTTATTCTTTGCATGATAACTTCTTGTCTTATTATTTTAACTAATAAAATTGGCTAGAGATTTCTAGAACATCTCCATGTATAGGTCGAAATTTTTAGGCTTCTTGGGCCATTTGATATTTCTTGTAACTTTAATTCATATACTATATTGTTTCCTATATTTTATTGTATTCTAAGATTAGCTTATGTATGTATACATATATATATACACGCCTAGGTGTACTATGTGTTTATACATTCCATACACATATATCATATACACGCACATACATATATATTGGTATGTATGGTTCATATAACTCTATATTCCATGTATTACTTTCTTGAAGTTTCCCTTATTTAATTTGGCTTGGTATCACCTTAATGATAATTAAGTAAAGAGGGTTAAGTTGACGTAAGTAACACGTGCTAGAAGAAATTGTCGCTTTCATTCCGTCTCATATTCATAGTTTTCACGTACATGATCGTTGGGGTACAACAAATTAGTTTTCATTTTTGATTAACGGACACTAATCATAATTAAGATCAAAATATGTTGCTCACCAACTTTGAACAAACTCATTTGCACATTACAAATTTTTTCTCCAACAAGAAATTCAGGAGATAAGAAGCCGACCTCACCTCTTGGACATCTATTGGAAGTCTCCTCCCTTTAATACAACGGAAGTTGCATTGCATCTTTGATTTGAGTTCGCAAGGATAATCTTACACGTTTGCCTACGTAAAAAAGTCAGAGTTGTGATCAAGAAAAAGACAATGATTAAGCTATAAGAGGACTACAAAAATATTTGGGACATCCTCAATCGGCAGATCCTGGGTCGTCCCTGCAAATTTCTCAACATCTACCAAGGCTGTGGTGGTATCTGTATATGGGGCAATAATCCTCTTGATTTCAGAATCTTTCCTCTATCTCCTTGTTTGTGGGGTAAGAGCAAAGACTTGTCTGATAGCCGGAGATGGACTCTTAATAGATCTGGGAGCAGGAAGCAACACGTTAATACTCCTTGACATCCAGAGGTTCCTTTTTTTTGCTTAGAGTCTTTACTACCAACTCTGGTCTTCTGTTGCTTTGCTGGAAGCTCACCTACTATTGGAGCTTGTGAAGAGGCATCCCTCTGCTGTAAAAAAGTACGATGATACATGCTCTTAAACATGACACTGTGAGATGGAAAAAAACACATCCGGAAGAAAAGGTGTGAAAAAATAAGACAGCATAGGAATTCAGTGAAGAAAAAGGAAATTGAAGTCAAGGCTAGCGTGATGGTAACACACCTTTCAAAATTTCTATAGTTTCCTCTGAAATTTTTTTAAATTATCTCACACAACCAAACCTCTGAGCTCCGTCACTTAAAGTATCACCTGGATTATGAGGCTATTATATGGCACAATGTTGAAATAAGTTGAATGGGTAATGGATCGCAATACTTTTTTGGACAGTCTAACAACCTCGTGGTCCTTGGAAGGTGGAGATTTCCAAATATTTCTCTTAGAGATCCCTGTTATAAACCTCTGCCATAAAAGAACCTAAACACCATTCCGCCCATGTGTTTCATGACAAAGTACACCTTGAACTCATCTATTTTGAAGTGCCAATCCAAGATATAAAGGTCCACAAAGTAGGCTAAAATTAAACTCATGGAATTAGGAAAGATCTGGGAAGGCGGATTCCATGCTTCTGTAGGATTAACCACAAACATTGGATAAGGAATATATAAGAATCAATTATAATTATTATAATTGATTGAAAGAATCTCGTGGTTTATTTATAATTTTATCCTTATAGCATAGGCTAAGCCGTAATTTGAAATACTCTTCAAAAATAGTTTCATTATCATCCCGAGGGTTATAAGAATTATTTCCTTCCTAAGAATCATTTCCTACCCTAGGACATGCAGACTGTTACACCTCCATGTTCAGCTCTCATTCTTGGCAAATCGAGGAAACTTGATCTCGGGTAAAGCTGCTATAGTATGCCTCCACCATTAACAAAACTCTTCCCTCGAGATCCCTCTGCTAGTCACATTAGGTGGTACTCTAAATACAGCACTAACTCCATGAGGGCCAAATGTACGTAGATCAAAGGGGCTAAGGATAAGAGTACAAGGTCCAAAGGAACAGTGTATAAAGAATCTACAAAAGTTTCTTTGCACGGACCTCCTCCTCTTTGCTTTATTTTGACATTTTTGGGTTTATAAGTTACTTCCTAAAAAAATCCAACTTATTTTTAACCCTTTTCACCTTAGGGGTTCGAAGAGTACCTATATCCTTAATTTTGTCAAGGTTATACGACATATTGAATCTTTTCTCACTACTTTCAACCCTCTCAAAGCTAGAGCCATGACCATAAGTACGACCTTCTGCCTAGCTAGAACCATTACTAACAGACGACATGCAAACAAGAAAAAAGTAAAACACTTACTAGGTTGTGGGTAACTGATAAGGCTTTTGGAGGCAAAAGCAAGAGAAATAAGACTCTTTTGCTGAGAAAGTAGAAGAAGATGAAGATGAAAAGTGCAAAGAAATCGGTCCAAGTCTCAGATGGTTATAGACTTGGTTAATTAGGTGATAATTAATGTCGAATAACTTGCAATTATGATTAACATAATTGTGAGAAAAAAGTATGTATGAATCTCAAAAAATGTGTGTGCCCTTTTTACAGAATTGACAATTGTAATGGTCAAAAAACACGTGATTATGAAGTAGCCATGTCAATACTTTCGAGATCCCCAGCTGCGTAGGTCTACGACATCGAATATAACGTCATTTGAAAAGTGATCAATTGAATCGCATATGACACTTTCAGCTGACTTACTTAAGTCTTAACTTTAACCGACCAAAACTGCGTAAATCGGGTATTGGAGGCAAATACACCTCAAACCTAAAAATGCAATCAATTCCTAGCATTGTTAACGTAGGTATCCCAGTGTAGCGCCCTACCCCGGACCCTTAACTCTTGGTCTCGGAACGTTGCACCCGCCGTACTCTGCTACGAAAAGTACAAGGCGTTGATACCATTTATATACATGTCGACATAAACAAGTATCGAAATAGTGGAAGCATCATAAACGTAAATAAGTTCAATCGACGTACATCCATAAATCATAACTAAATCCAAGTACATCATAAGTGTCATCAGTTCAAAAGTGGAAATGAGTACATAGCTGAAATAACATAAGTACGAAATGTCATAGGGCTCATTAAGCTCCTCACGAGTATCCTACCCTCGGTCCATCGTCTATGATGTCCAAGTCTTGCTCTCGGGGCTCTGCATGATGAAAAAAATAAAAGATGAGCAATAATGAATCGCCTAGCAAGTAGTCGCCCGGGTTCATCATGTGAATTATACATGAGACACAGGATAATAAAATAAAACAAGTGTAAATAATAAAACATAACTCAGTGTTACATCATGTGTACCTGGATCTAACGGTGACACGTTATGGCGAAGATCACGTGTCCCGGACAAGGTGTTACACTCGGCCATAACGAAAACATATATGTCCCTGACACCTATGACTCCGGTCCCGATGTCAGGGCGGCGCACGAATAGCATATCGTAACATCATAAAACATAACATATATAAGTCATTGGAATCATTTCTCTCGCGGTACAGTTCGTTACGCGTAAAATCTTTTAAAACGTATCATGTGATAAAAACACTTTGCTTCAAAAACATTGTTTCATTTATGCATGCATAAGACTCGGTTTTAGGGCTCATTTGATCTTCTAAAAATTTCAGCATCTTAATCCAACACTTAGCTAATAATACATGTCATAAACCTAATCAAAATACCAATTATACCCTTTTAGGTGACCTCGGTTTTGGTACCCCAAAACAACCTCTTTTTTGACTTTAACCTCTATTATCATTTCCTTAATATTCATACTTGTCACATCATCCACTAGCATATCAAATGATACCTAGTACACATAATTTCATATACATGTAACTAAATAGATATGATAACAACCTTATTGGCACATAAATGTATACACGTGGGCCGAGGGGTATGCATGCCTAAACATAATTCATATACATATATCTATGTAGATAAATAAACACATTATTGGTGCATCTACTCATACATATGGCCGAATGGCCTTGGTCTGTGCAATACATAAATTCATCCCATATACACTCCTTCCTACATGCACATAATTGTCTCATTTAGCATATTAACACATTATGGTCATGAGCATGAATTTCATGATGTGATGACATATGACATGCAACAATTTCTCTTATGCATATCACTTCAAGAACATGCATTTAACTTATGATTTTATATACTTTAAACACATGCATGTTAGTTTCCATCATGGTGATGTTGTCAAGAACCATAAATATGATGATGATCATAATGAAATTTACATGCAATATAAAGAATGATGGAAACCATGAGAATACACATTCTTAAACCATGATCATCAAGATTACACTCTACTATGAGGATGAATGATCGAGGTCAGGTGGGTGGCTAAAAACATCCCCCAATCGATTTTATGTAGGCTTAAAATGGTATGATGGTCATCAAGAAACAATCTTTTATGGTCAAGCATAATAGCAATGATTATGATGCCTCACAATCATGCTAAATCAAGACCATTAACATGCATGAAAACCAAAAATCATCATTAAAAATATATAAATGATGATCATCATGAAAACATATAAAAATATGCATCAAAGAATGGTTCTTAGCACACTTTTCATATGACGACACATGCATTCAATACTTTTCATGGGATGAGACATGCATGCATATTTTATAACTACATGTGACATGCAACTGCATATGAGACCAATACTTATCTTAAATTTCACATATAAGGCACTTTTTCATTTCATCATAGTCGTATGTAGACACATATTCAAGGATCGATACAAGTCATCACATAATTTGCATGCAAACACACTTTTTATATATTCATAGTGGAGAAGTCATTTCAACATATTGCATGTATGATTCAAGTTTGTAGATGAACATAAAGGTTTAGTTTTTCAACATGCATGAAGAAACCAAGTAGAATACTTGCTTTACCTTTGGAACCTTAACATGGCAAAATTTTTTCTCTTCCTTTCTTGGATAACTCACGGCCTAGAGGCCAAAAATGGAGAAGAAATGGGTCAATTTGAAGGATGACCACTTAGAAGTTCCTAACATCAACCTTAATAAAATCTAACCTTTGAATGTTCTTATGTCTACCTTCCTTCTTCAACTTAGGAAACTTCCTCCTTCCATCTCTTTATGACCCAGGCCTTGGGAAAAAATAAAGGAGAAAGTTGAGCAATTGGAAATATAATGAAAGAAAAGTCACTATAATGATGGTTGTAACATCTTACTTTAAGAATTTCCTACACTTGAATGGTGTCTCCTTCACTTAAGCTTGAGAAATTTTCTTCTTTTCCCTTAGTGAAGGCCACTGTTTTTTGGTTGTTTGGAGGCTTGAATGTGTCTTAAAATATAAAGGATGAAGACTTGAGAGTTTCTTGGAGTGGCGAGAGTTTGTTTTGGCTTGTGAGTGTAAAAATGAGAAGTGTCCCCTTCTTATCTTGCTCTTTGGCCGAGTTTAATGGAAAGAGTGGGGAGAGTGGAGAATATTCATCATTTGTCTTGGTTGGGAAGAGGAGAAAATGACGAAGATTGTAAGATTTGCATGCAAGATAATTGGTTGAAAAAATGGAGTGTGTAAGAAGGAAGAAAAGAATCCCATCCCCTTTTCTTACATAGTGTAGGCGAACAACTTGTTAATGGAAGAGGGGATGATTATGCTTAGAAGTTGGAAGGAAGTGACAAGATGAAGTATGCGTTTAATGAGATTGGGTGAAGGTGGAATACTGTAAGAAGCCTTCTTCTTCTCCCTTATCCTAGGTGGCGGCCAAGTGGGGGTTAAAGTGGTGAAATGATGATGTTTAAGAATATAAGGAGGATGACCAAAAATATGAAGATTTGTTGGGAAAAAATGTGTAGGAATTGTACACTTGTAATTTTTCTGAAATGGTGTAAGAAGACTAATGATAGTGGAAGAAGAAAAGAAAAGAAAATATTCTTCCACCATACTAGGTAAGGGAGGCAGCCAAGGGGTGTTGATGGGTAGAATAGGGCAAAAATGTGTCCACCTCATTTCCATGTCCTAACTTTCTTTTTCTTTAATTTAAATGTACAATAAAAGTTTGTACCTTATTTTATAATTCCATTTAATAATTCCTTATACCTATTATGTTACTTAGGGAAAGGTTTAATTTATTTAGGTTAATCATATATCATACATATAAACTTAGTACGATACAACGATTTAACTAATTACGCACGTATCGGACGTTGGGGTGTAACATGCCCCCCTCTTATAAAAAATTTTGTCCTTCAAACTTACTTACCTCAATCGAAAAGTCGAGGATATTGCTCCCTCATATGCCTCTTCGGCTCCTATGTAGCTCCTCGTTCGGAGTGATTGCTCCACTGTACCTTCACAAAAGGGATCGATCGATTCTACAACACCTGCTCTTTATGATCCAAGATATGCACTCGGACCTCATCATGAGAAGTATCATCTCGAATATCCAATGACTGATGCTCCAAAACATGACTCGGATCATGCACGTACCTCTCAGCTGCGATACATAAAACACGTCGTGCATCTGCGATAAAGATGGAGTAATGCTAGCTGGTATGGTACATGCCCAATCCTCTCCAGAACCTCGTACGGGCATAGGAAACGAGGGCCCTTTAACACCAAAGTGCATCACTCCCTTTGTAGGTGAGACCCTCAAATATCCCTTCTCATCCACCTGGAACTTGATAGGTCGACGCCTCAAATCTGCCTCGCTTTTACTATGGTCCTGAGACGCTCTTAGACTCTCGTGTATCAACTGGACTTTGCCTTTTGTATGCTCCACTAACTCAGGCCCCGTGATTGGTCTTTCTTTGACCTCATCCCAATACAAAGGTGATCGGCACTTCGGTCCATATAATGCCTCAAATGGTGCAATCTCAATCGAGCTGTGGTAGCTGTTATTATATGAAAATTCCATCAACTTCACTAACTTATCTCAGCTACCACAGAAATCCAACGTGTGGATACGTAACATATCCTCGAGCGTTTGTATGGTCCTTTCAGTCTGCCCATCAGTCTGTGGATGAAATGTTGTACTCATCCGAATCTCAGTCCCTATAGCATGCTGAAATGCTGTCCAGAATCACGAAGTGAAATGCGGGTCTCGATCACAAATGATGCTTACCGGTACTTCATGCAAACTCACTATATCATCCATGTACATATGCACCAATTTCTCCATCGACGCCGAAATAGACATAGGTAAAAGGTGCACCGATTTAGTGAGTCTGTCTACAATCACCCAAATAGTATTCTTTCTGTTCCGAGCCTCAGGAGTTGCAGTGAAAAAATCCATATTGACATGCTCCCACTTCCACTCTGGAATCTCCAAAGGCTGTAGAAGGCCGACGGGTCACTGATATTCTGTCTTCACCTGTTGACATACCAAACATCGCTCAACAAACTCAGTAATGTGGTGTTTCATCCCATTCCACCAATAATGCTGCTTCAGATCCTGATATATCTAGTGGCTCCCGGTTGAATCGACAGTTGCAAACTATGGGCCTCCTTCGGAATCTCCTTCCTAAGCTCATCATCGTCAGGTACGCATAATCTATCTTTGAACCACAGACGGTCATCATTCTGAATCTTGAAATCTTCGATATGGGCCTACTTAACTTTCTCAGAAATCGTCAATAAATCCACATCACCTTTCTGAGCACCCTTAATCCGAGCGATCAGTGTTAGAGTGATCACCAATGTGGCCAAACCATTAGCGTTACACTCGACCATATCCAATCCGAACTCAGTCATCTCTCTCTCGAAAGGAGTCTGCCTCCCGTGACTGGACTTTCTGCTCAATGCATCTGCCACTTTATTTGTCTTGCCTAGATGACAGTGAATCGCGAGGTTGTAATCTTTTATCAACTATAGCTATGGGCGCTTCCTCATATTCGACTTTTGCTGGGTGAATAGATACTTAAGACTTTTGTGATCAGTGTACACCTCGCATCTTTCCTCATACAGATAGTGTCTCCAGATCTTCAAAGCGAACACTACTACTGTCAACCCAAGATCATATACTAGGTAATTCTGCTTGTATGGCTTCAGCTGTCTCGACACACATGCAATCACTTAGTCTTTCTGTATCAAAACACATCCTACAAGGAAAGGGTTAACGCACGTATCTAATATGGAAATTTACAAAAACAAAGTTGTTTATTCGTTTACCTAAACCATTTCCGATGCGAATATGACGCGAGTTTGGCCCGATCTTCCTTTCCACCTTCGAGTGAAGAAGACTTGTTCATCACTCCGGGTGAATTAACACCCAAGAACGCGTCCGTCAATGAGCAATGCTTCCCAAGAATCGACTTGTTTGTGATCTTATATGAATTAACACCTAGGGACGTGTTCGTCTCTTGAAAAATTTGATCCTCCCTCAAAGAATGCTCAATCTTTGATATGGATCTAACCTTGGATTGAAACCAAACATCACAAGAAACTCTCTTGTGAAGAAAAGAGATGAATCACCAATTTTATTTTGCAAAAAAAAAAAACGTCTGCCTGCTTCCTTTTGGCCAAAGGCCATTAAAGAGTAAGAAAATAACAATCCTAATGTCAAGCTGAAAGTTTCGACACTAATCTGAAATAATTAAAAAAAGACAAAGATAAATTCTAAAATGGATAATGACAAGCTTGGTTTTTTTGTACAGCTTTATCTTGCACACGATTGTATTCTCTGATATTGACTGAATTAGCTCTTGAGCACTTCTTCAACATTGTAGAGCAGTAAATTTCCTTGATTTTAGCCACCAAAATCAATTGATTTGGATAATTATGGAAGAAGATATGACTGTTTGAGTTTCAGGTGTCAGCAAGATAAGTGTTTCAGTTATACTCAACTTTATCATGAATTCTGTGCATCTTAGACTCCGAATTGAAGAAACGTGCTTGAAATAAGAGCTGTAGATATATCTCTTAGCCGTCATGTGGCGCTAGAATCAGATAATTTGGATTATCCGTTGAAAAGATATAGTCAAAATTCCAAACTATGTCAAGCTGAAATCCTACTTTCTATCATGGATGATGCCAACGTCTCCAAGCTTTCTTGCTGGTCAAGTAACCTCCAAAAACCTGTATAAACTATCTTAACACAACCTTGAACTGATATTAGTTTTGCCATGACAAAAAAACACAATAAACGGAAACATAAAATGCAAGGAAAATATGCAAGACACAATCTAGACACTAGGACACTTAGGGTCGGATCATCCCCTCCCCCTTAAAAGGGATTCGTCCTCAAATCAAGAAGTCCATAGAGAAAAAGGATGTCAACATCATATGTTTCCTTAAATGCTTAGGGTGCAACATTAGAGGCAAAGTAAAAACATTCAACAAGAGACAGTCAACCACATATGGTAGCATAAATGGAGCGTAAAACAACACACTATCGCTCAAATTTAAAGCCAAAATCATTCCCACGCCCTCACGAGTCCTAGATCCTGGGTCAAATACATAAATTGTCCAAAGCAAGGCATAAACCAAGGGAGTGCAAAGACTAAAAGGATCATGGACCATCAAAATATGAAAAGGAAAATGAGAATACAAGTCATCACATGAACCAACGTCATCTAAGCATAGTAAAGGACACAAATCATATTTGCTTGCAGTTAGACCAAAGGCATCAAAAAGGGCTTGAGTGGAATTTAAGTACAGTATATATCAAAAGGATCTTGATATTAAAACACCTTAGCAAAGTTAACACATACATCAACCTGGCAATCAAAGTTAGCTTCTAATGTGCACCTATTTAGTAAAGTATCAAACTTAGCAATGAAGCACCATCATTAGAAACCAACTAAAGATTAGGGTGTGCAACAATTTCCAATTCAAAGGGGCATAAAAATGTAGATGGAGTGACATGGTTAGACATTTGAATCTCATCAAATATTGCACCAACATCACAAGTATCAGGCACATGAAAATCAAACGTAAATCTATTTGCAATGCATTAAAGGATATATCTAATGAGTCAGCAACATGTTCAACCATATCACGTTTTCCTCCCTTGCTTCCTTCCTTCTCCTTAACCCGTGAATTTGCTTTGTGGTCCTCTTGTCTAAGAGACTCCAAAAACCTCTTCTCAGCTGATCTTTCAAGTGGATCATTACGCTTTTGAAGATGTCTTTGCAAATGCATGATTTAAATGCTACGTGCTTACGAAATGCATGAATAAATTATTACTTGACACGTCTATGTGATAAACATGCTTTATATGCTTATATATATTTTTTCCGTACTAATAAGCCATGAAGCGTTAAAGCTTACATCATATGAAAAACATTTGTTGTCTTTGTATTATTTTTAGGTGCAACAATTAATGAACTAAACTAGTTCATTAAGTAGAATGCTTAAGTTGATAAACTAACTAGTTCATTAAATGAAGACATATTTGGAGAAATCTATATGGCATCAAATTTGAAAATGGAAAGTCTTCCCCTCATTTCGTCTCACACACCTAATATATATATTTTATATATATCCATATTTTTCCGGAAATGACACCTCACATATATTATAAACATACGTCGACGTAACACCACGATATGCATCTCATATTTATGAGTATATTCAGTCCTTATATCATATGATATAAGTCATGGTGGCGTCAAAATTATGACGACATGTTACAAGGTCATAAACCGAAAATTTGTCGAATCGGGTGAATATCGAAACTTTACTGACATGTCACGCACATTCCATATAAAGATGGTCAGCCATTATACATCAAAAATGCTCAAAAATTTTGTGGCTCAAGTTATACCATGTTGGCATACACAAATCTTCCACAATTTAGGCTAGATTTGTGGAGAATTTTTTTGCACATGGGCGTTTTCTACTGAGCTATTGGAGCTGAATATACACTTTATTTTATGTATATTATGTGCGACATAATATATATTACATGTGTAATAAGTTTGAAACTAATCGGAGAAAAATCGCGTAATCGACGAAAGTCGAAAATTCGATTTTCTATGAACATACATACATGGAACTTTTTGGCATAGGTGTAACATGTATCTAGGCACTTTTTACACATTCAAGACATGTTAAAGTGTTCTAGAAAATTCAAAATAGGGCTGATTATTATTTACCATATATGTGTGAATATTGTGAATTATTTCATAAAGCTTGCCAAAATAAAATTTCAGCACATGTGCAGCTCTCATACACGCCTACTACATCCATGTTGGAGCCAAGGTGGAGCATATTTGGTACTTAAATTGGTGGAGGATATGCCACACAAGATTGGTGACATTGAAGAGGTAACCACATATGGAAAGAATTCAAAATAGACACATGCTGAAAATTTCAGCACATGTCTACTAGTTTGGGCGATGTTTTCCTCTTAATGGCTTTCAATTTGTCTTCCAAAATTGAAGGGGGGTTAATGTGTGATTGTATGTTAATTATTTGACTAGAATTTGAGAACATATTTTCAGTTTTTTTATAATTTACATCTCATTACAAGGGTGCCAAGGTGGACCAATCAACAAGTGACAACTAAGCAATGTCAAGTCATCCTTCCAATCATATTGCACCAAGTAAGTAAGATTGTGTCATCTTCTACATAAGACAATCTTCCAAGGACATTAAAGACAATTCTAAAGGTAGGAAGAAATCTCTAGGAGAGCGGCCAAGAGGGGATGAAAAGGAGAAGATTGTGCAAGACAAGGCTAAGCAACAATTCGTATTCTCTCTAGTGCCAAAAGCTAGACTACTCTCTTCTTCTTCTTTTCTTTCTCTTCTTCTTAGCCTTAAGCCTATTGTTCATATATTCTACATATTGTATAGGTTTTGAATATACCACCTATACACGTTCATTGTTTGTAAAAGGTTGATCAAGGTGTGATCAAAACTTCATTCGATCGATGGTGGTGTTCGTATTGGTTTGTTTGGTTGCTTTGTTGTAAAAGGGTGGAGTTAGTGTTTAAATTCAGTCACGCTTGTGGTAAGGTGTTTGCTGCATTTAGTGATAACTGAGTAAGGTGTCCTCGAACACTAGAGTAGGTTGTTTTAACCGAACCAGTATAAAATTCTTGGTGTTCTTACTTTTCAGCACTTTACTTTCAATTTCAAGTTTTCTGCATCGATTTTATTGCAATGGTAAAAATAGCAAACGATTTTCAAAAATCATACAATTTTGCATAAAAATAGCCACACGTCCTAGTTTTAATTTGGTGCAAGTTTCACCTCATTTGGATAAGTATAAGTCAATCAAACGTTAATAGTTCTGAGACTAGTGCAATCTGATTTCATATTTGCAAAGGTTGAGAACATCAACGTGGTTGACATATTTCCCAAAGGAATTTTCAAAAACTGTTTCAACCCAGTAAAATACAATCTTGAAGGTCTTATTATAAAATTTTCAGACCATTTAGAGTTTCCATTTGATAGGAATAAATTTTTCAAATCGGAGTATAGTTTCTGGCAGATTTGCTCAATCTGACCAAAAACCTATTTTCAAGAGGTTAGAAATTGAAGTTTTAATTTGAAATTTTCGTGAGTCACTTATAACATGTAAGTGTACATTCTCACCAAATTTCATAATTTTTGGAGGTCTACAACTAGGTCATTTAAATAATTGAATTCAGGATCTTAAAACAGAAACTGTTCAGAAGTGAGTAATTTGGGTCAAAAACTTTTAAAAACCAAATTTTCCGTACTCACTATTCAACCCTCCCCCCATTCTAGTGGTGATATACAGGTCATAAAAGTGGTATCAAAGTGTAGGCACACTCATGACTAGAAGATATAACAATCTTTGTGAGATAGCATCCACTAGCTAGGAAACCGAACAAGAAGGTATGTCAAGCAAAAGGCCTCCAGCTTTTGATAGTGTGGTAAATTCCGATTCTGATTCCGATTTTGAACCATCGTATTATGATTTGTATGTTCAATATCTTGAATTCCATAAGTTTTCTAAGACTCTTGCAAAAGAAAAGAAACGCTTAATTGAAGACAAGAAAGTGTTAGAATCCTTTAACACAAATCTTGTATCTCAACTAAACGATTCAAAAGAAGAGTCGTCTAATTTGACTGTTTCATTGAGATCTGAAATTCAATCCTTAACATCCGAAAATAATGAAAAGAAAGCCGAGATTCAAATTTGAAATCAAGAAATGCGGATCTAGAAAGAATGGTAAAACAGTTTGATGCGGGTACGAACATGCTAGATCGCCTCATTTCCTCATAAAAGCATGAAAGTGACAAAACCGGATAAGGATACGTTGAGGAAAACGAAACACAAAATAAGTCAACCAAATTTATTTTATCCTCATCTAAGAAACCGGATGCGATCAAGACAAATGTACAACTTAAAAAGACTTCTACTACACCACACATTATATCTCATCACACTACTTCTTTTTTATCACGTGCAAAGGATAATCATGTGTCGTATAGAAATGAAAGAAAACCATTGATGCATACATGACATTCAGACAACACAAATGCATCTAGATCACGTACCATGCACACTAAAACAAAGGCATATCAAAACCAAAAATCTTATCATGAGCATGATGGTGTTCTCAGCCATAGGCCAAACGGATTTGCACCTAACATCTGTTATATTCCTTCTTCATCCCTTTTCTCACCTTTTGAAAGACTGAGGAAGGTCACCCAAGTTTGGGTACTAAAAGGTACATTTGCAAAGGGTTGAATCAATAACCCTTAAGAACGCATTTGAAATGCATGATATGCTACAAATTGCTATTTCTTTCTATTCTTACTTTTGATAAAATTTACAAAATAAAGGGAGAGAGAAAAACATGATTTAAGGGCGAGAGAGAAGCATGATTCGAGGAGGAGCGATCACATTTTAAATTTGTGCATAATTGTAGGGGGAGTAATCACATTTAAATCATGAACCAATGTTATTTTGCAAATCATGAAAAGGTGGAGATTTTTGAGAAAAAGGGTTTGAGTAATTTACAAATGCATGATTCAAATGCTACGTGCTTACGAAATGCATGAATAAATTATTACTTGACACATCTATATGATAAACATGCTTTATATACTTATATATATTGTTGCCGCACTAATAATCCATGAAGCGTTAAAGCTTACATCATATGGCGAACATTTATTATCTTTGTACTATTTTCAGGTGCCACAATTAATGAACTAAACTAGTTCATTAAGTGGAGTGCTTAAGTTAATGAACTAACTAGTTCATTAAATGAAGACATATTTGGAGAAATCTATATGGAAACAAATTTGAAAAGGGAAAGTCTTCTCCTTATTTCATCTCACGTGCCTAATACATATATTATAGACGTACGTCGACATCACACCACCATGTACAACTCATATTTATCAGTATATTCAAGTCTTATATCAGATGATATATGTCATGCTGACGTCAAAATTATAACAACATGTTACAAGGTCATAAACCGAAAAATTATCGTATCAGGTGACTACAGAAACTTCACCGACATGTCACGTACTTGCCATATAAAAATGGCCAGCCCTTATACATCAAAAATGCTCAAAAATTTCGTGGCTCACATGTTACAAACAGCAACTAAGTCATACCATATTGGTATACACAAATCACCTACAATTTAGGCTAGATTTTTGGAGAATTCAAAGTTAATTTTATTTTTGCACATGGGCGTTTTCTACTGAGCTATTGGAGCTGAATATATCCTTTATTTTATGTATATTATATGTGACATAATATATATTACATGTGTAAGAAGTTTAAAATTAATCGGAGAAAAATTGCGTAATCGACGAAAGTCAAAAATTCGATTTTCTACGAACATACACACATGGAATGTTTGGCATAGGTGTAACATGTATCTAGATACTTTTTACACATTCAAGACATGTTAAAGTGTTCTAGAAAATTCAAAATAGGTCTGATTATTATTTACCATATATGTGTAAATATTGTGCATTATTTGACAAAGCTTGCCAAAATAAAATTTCATCACATGTGCACCTCTCATACACACCTACTACATCCATGTTGGAGCCAAGATGGAGCTTATTTGTCACTTCAATTGGTTGAGGATATGCCACACAAGATTGGTGATATTGAAGAAGGCACCACATATGGAAAGAATTCAAAATAGACACATGCTGAAAATTTCAGCACATGTCTACTAGGTTGGGCGATTTTTTCCTCTTAATGGCCTTCAATTTGTCTTCCAAAATTAAAGGAAGATTAATGTGTGATTGTATGGTAATTATTTGACTAGAATTTGAGCACATTTTTTCAGTTTTTTTATAATTTACAGCTCATTACAAGGGTGCCAAGGTGGACCAATCAAAAAGTGACAACTAAGCAAGGTCAAGTCATCCTTCCAATCATATTGTACCAAGTAAGCAAGATTGTGTCATCTTCTACACAAAGAAATCTTCCAAGGACATTGAAGACAATTCTAAAGGTAGGAAGAAAGCCCTAGGGGGCGGCCAAGAGGAGATAAAAAGGAGAAGATAGTGCAAGACAAGGCTAAGCAACAATTCATATTCTCTCAAGTGCAAAAAGCTAGACTTTTCTCTTCTTCTTCTTTTCTTTCACTTCTTCTTAGTCTCAAAACTACTGTTCATATATTATACATATTATATAGGCTTTGAATGTATCACCTATACACATTCATTATTTGTAAAAGGTTGATCAAGGTGTGATCAAACCTTCATTAGATCGATGGTAGTGTTCGTGATTGGTTTGTTTGGTTGCTTTGATTGTAAAAGGGTGGAGTTAGTGTTTAAATCCAGTCACCCTTGTCGTAAGATGTTTGTTGTGTTTAGTGATAACCGAGGAAGGTGTCCTTGAAAACTGGAGTAGGTTGTTTTAACCGAACCAATATAAAATTCTTGGTGTTCTTACTTTTCAGTACTTTACTTTCAATTTCAAGTTTTCTGCATCAATTTCATTGCAACGGTAAAAATAGCAAACGATTTTCAAAAATGATACAATTTCGTAAAAACATAGCCACACATCCTAATTTTCATTTGGTGCAAGTTTCACCTCATTTGGATAAGTCAATCAATTGTTAATAGTTCTGAAACTAGTGAAATCTGATTTTCAGATTTGCAAAGGTTGCGAATATCAACGTGGTTGACATATTTCCCAAACGAATTTTCAAAAACTGTTTCAACCTCCTAAAATGCACATCTTTTGGGTCTTATCATAAACATTTCAGACCATTTATAGTTACCATTTAATAGGAATAAAATTTTCAAATCGGAGTACAGTTTCTGACAGATTTGCGCAATCTGACCAAAAACGTATTTTCAAGGGGTTAGAATTGGAGTTTTAATTTGAAATTTTTGTGAGTCACTTATAACATCTGAGAGTACATTCTTACAAAATTTCATAATTTTTTAAGGTCTACAACTAGGTTATTTAAATAATTCAATTCTTGATCTGAAAACAGAAACTGTTTTCAGAGGTGAGTAATTTGGGTCAAAAACTTTTAAAAACCAAATTTTCCACACTCACTATTCAACCTCCCCCTTCTAGTGGTGCTATACAGGCCCTACACCATTACCTCTTGTGGAGATAATCCATTCAACCTATAAAACTTGTCATTCAACTTGAAAGAATATCTCTTAAGAAAACCATCATACACAACATGCTTATCATATTGCCATGGTCTTTCTAAAAGTATGTGACTAGCATGTATAGGGGCAAAATCGAAATGAATCTCATCCTTGTATCTACCAATAGAAAATGAAACAAGAACTTGCTTGGTCACTTTAACGACACCAACATCATTAAGCCAAGATAACTTAAAATGATGCGGGTGATCAATCATAGGTAAACCAAGCTTTCTAACAAGTTCAATACTGGCTACATTAACACAAGATCCAGTATCAATAATCATAGTACATATCTTACCACCAATCATGCAACGTGTGTGAAATATGTTAGTTCTTTGAAGTTTATGTTCATTCATTTCCATTTGGGCATTAAAGCATGGTCTAACTACAGAAACTCTCTACATTCACCCTCTTCCTCGTTAATGCCACGATCTTCAACACTTTCTTCCTCAATTTCATCATGATCGGGTTCAGATACACACTCATTAGTGTCCTCAACTAACATGATCCTCTTAAGATTAGGACAATCTCTAGAAACATGACCAATGCCTCTACAAAGAGAACACTGAATATCCCTAGTCTTCGAGGCCGAATTAGAAAACTTACCTTGTTGAGGGGTTGCATTACCAACCTTCGCCTTACCTTTATCTAGAGCTGACGTAGAATGGGTCAGCAATTGTGTAGGCTATGAGCGTGCAGCCTGCGGCCTCTGGGGTCTTCGCCCTCTAAATTGTCTACAAGATGAAAACTATCAGCCTGAGCATTTCTTCGTGGTAACTGTGCTTCAACTTTCTTAGCAAGATAGACCAAAAAGGTCGTGTCATAATAGGGATGCAACTCTACAGGTTTGGCAATTTCCCAGTTTAAGCCATACAGAAAACATGCCATGGTGGCTTGTTCATCTTAATCAATGTCAGTCCTCATCAAGAGTAGCTCCACCTCTTTGTAATACTCGTCGACCCTTCTAGTGTCTTGTGCAAGATTTTGAAGCTTCACATGCGGGTCTATCTTATAAGACGTAGGAATGAACCTAATTCTCATGCACCTTTTCAATTCTTGCCACGTATCTATCCTTCCCTCGCCGGATTTTCGTCTATCGTTATTAATCTTGTCCCACCATATAAGTGCATAATCAGCAAACTCGAACACAGCAAAATTAACTTTAGACCTCTCCAAAAAGTTATTACATAATAGATCAAGTCTACTTTCCTCTCCCACTTATAGTACGTCTCAACGTTACTCTTACTATAAAACGGAGGAATTTTCATCTTGATCCTGCTTGTCTCATCTTCTTGGTCGAATCTATGATTATAATCGGAGGCGAAACGGGGAATGACCTCTGTTTTGGCCAAAGTAGACATGCTCAGGGGTGGAGCATAACCAAGTGCATCTTTGTGCTCAATATATGGGTTCGGTTCATACTCATCATGCACATTACCTAGAGGTTGCATTGGGACATGTCATAGGGCCGCTCTCCCTCTTCCCACGTGTACCCGGCGTCCTCTAACTGGTGGAGGTGGAGTAGTATCATTCTGCACTATGGGTCCAATTATATCCACATTACTTAGTTGAGATCTCTGGAGGTGGTCTATAGTGGTCACAAGTCGGTCTTGCGTCCTCTGAAACTGATCAAGTCTATAAAACAGTTCTTGTATGGACGTCATGTGTATGTAATCGCTCTCTCCTCCAATGGTGGTGGAGATATCGAGGGACTCTTATGTGATCCATCCATGTGCTTAGAGCCTGAAACAAAACACTAAAACGAAAAAAAAGTAAAACTAACACAAAGATGGAAGAGACACGTTACGTTAGTACGAAACAATATCAATATATGTATGCCTCACCCTCTCGTATATAGTCACTCAATCTCACCACTTGTGTTTCTTGCTCAAGATCTTGAGTTAGAGACAATCAAAGAGAACAAATCAATGAAGGATCTTCAACCGCCAGTTTGTAGCCAATGATACAAAAAGAGCACGGGAACAGAGTATACACCAATATAATTGACACACAAAACTTGGATATACTAAAGAATCGAAAAGCAATAAGAAGCCAAACGTGATGTTGAAGGTTGAGCCAAAGAAGCGCTAAGGGGTTGCTTTGGGCAATCCTTAACTAATCTTAGGCTTTATGCTATTTAATTGCACGTATGCAATGTCCTAGTTGCAAACAAGTGTCTCAATAAATATGTATATAGGATTTTAGGCTCAAGGGTATTTTGGAAATTTCAGCTTTTTTGTGGGGGTGGTTTACTCAGCCAAGATGCTTTTATGGCTCAAGCAATTCAACTTTGCTCCAAATATGACACATTTTTTTTTCTTTTCTCAGGCATGTACTGTCCAGGACTCTCTTTTTTTCTTTAGCACAAAATGAACTTTTCTTGTCCCTCTCTTTTGTTTGTCTTCTTTCTTTTATGCTGTTTTCACAACACAAGATATAAATAATGTTTCTAGGAAATGATGAAACTGAAATATTGAATCATGAAATATTCTCAAGCCTTTATGCTTTAATGTGGGGCTATGGTTTGGAGAATGGTTGGGTTTTTGTGTGAGCTGGGTTTTTTTGTCCTTTTCCTTTTGAAAGTCGTGGGTTAGACTTTGTGGAAATTTGTTTTTTTTAAATGGGATTAAAGGGAAAACATTAAAAGAATTAGGGTTTATAGGTCAAAAGTTCCAATCTTGTGTATGCGCCAGTCTTGAGCCAATAGAAACATCAAGAATGCATTCAAGAAACACACAAATTATGCAAGTAAATAACACAAAGACTAAAAACTAGTCAAGAGCTTTGAATAGCAACAAGATGTAACATAAAAGACCGAAGCTTTTTAGTCTATGGACTAGAGTGTATATAAAAGCTGAATAAATCTACGAAAAACAATTATCCTAAGTTCAAGTTTTTTTTAACAACAAATCTAGTAATAATTTATTACGTGAACTCTGTTCTTTTATGAAAAATGGTATGTTTCAGTGGATGAAGGTTTTGCATTGGGAAATATGCAAGGTTAATATATTACGTGAATTCTGTTCTTTTATGAAAAATGGTCTCTGCTCCCCGTGGATCCTATTCCAGGTGCCTGACTTCTTTTGTTTCTTTTTGCTGGGGATATACTTTGATGTATGCTTAATGGGACATCAAAAGCACTTCCATTTGCTTCCAGAAATGTTATTTTTTACTGTGAACAAGATCACTTCAGCAAACAAGGTAAAAGAATATGATTAAAAAAGAAAAAGAGAGAATTGCTTGTGATGGGTGAGGATGAATGTGCCCGGAAAAATGTTTTTTGTGTGATTTGAACATTAACGAAATAGGGATATGAGGAGATTAAAAGGTTTAGTCTCTGATACCAAATTGATGCGAATCTGATGCGAGTTTGACCCGATCTTCCTTTCAACCTTCGTGTGAAGAAGACTTGTTCGTCACCTCGGATCAATTAACACCCAAGAACGTGTTCTCCAATGAGCAATGCTTCCCAAGAATCGACTTGTCCGTGATCTTAGATGAATTAGCACCTAGGGACGTGTTCGTCTCTTGAAAAGTTTGATATTCCCTCAAAGAATGCTCAATCTTTATATGGATCTTGTTAATTCCAAATATACGAAACTCAGATTCTAAAAACTGATATTCTGTACAGCATAGGGATGAGCAGAGCTCAACACTGGAACAGATGAGCTCAGCACAAGGATGAGCTGAGCTTAACACATGGATGAGCTGAGCTCAATACAGGAAGAGCTGAACTCAACGCTGGAAGAGCTGAGCTCAACACAGGAAGAGCTGAGCTCAGCACTGGAAGAGCTGAGCTCAGCACAGGAAGAGCTGAGCTCAGCACAGGAAGAGCTGAGCTCAGTACAGGAAGAGCAGAGCTCAACACAGGAAGAGCTCAGCACAGAGAAGAGCTCAGCACAGGGAAGAGCTCAACACATGAGCTCAACACGGAAAAGAGCTCAACACAGAGAAGAGCTCAACATAGGGAAGAGCTCAAACAAGGAAGAGCTCAAATAGGGATAAGCTCAGCACAGAGATGAGCTCAACACAGAAGAGCTCAACACAGGGAAGAGCTAAAACATAGAAGAGCTCAGCACAGAGATGAGCTCAACACAGGGAAGAGCTCAACCACAGAGAAGAGCTCAACACAGAGAAGAGTTCAACACAGAGAAGAGTTCAACATGCAAACCGAGACGAGTCCAGAACTCTTTTCTTAAGACGAGTTGCTCTGGTATACTGTACCCAATCAGAAATTGCAAACGTCTCCCAGGATACAACGGCTAACAGTTCCAACGAGTGGCACTGCTACGTAAGAACTCCACGAACTTGACAAATGTTCTGACTTCTCGGAGTGATAAAATGCAGCAGCTGTGTATGCAATATGCAGCAATAGTTTATGCAGAATGCTCGTATGTAGCAGGAGAAGAGAAGAAAAATTTCAGTGTTTCTCAGAAGCATAGCACTCTCTCCATTTATAGAGGGAAATTTCGGAGGTTACGGAAACCCACGACCGTACTGATTGTCCAGTAACCCCCACGATCACCATGCACCCCACGACCGCCTTTGATCGGCCAGTAACCCACGACTGGTAGGAATTAGTCAATTGAAACTGTCAGCTTAATCCGAGCCGTTAGATCGTGGGATTAAATCATAACCGTAGGATCAGGTAACTTATTTTCTGGAAAAAATTTAAAAAAAATTGCCGAAAAAGATAAAAACCGAGCGGGCGAGCCATGAGCACGAGCACGAGCACAAGCCGAGTCGAGCCGAGCTGGCAGGACAGGCGGGTGCGCGTGTGTGGCAGCCATCTGTGTCTTTTCTCCGGTCAAAAATTCTCTTTCCCTTAGGGCACATCTAAAGTGCCTCTCCTAGCACTATATTTGGTGCCAACTTTCCTTCAATTGACCAATGTGATATATTTGGAAAATAATGATGTGTTCAATTCTCATGAGGCTACATCATCATTTCTCCATTTTTCAACCATTTTTAACTCCTATTTTGAGCATTAATTTCTCATTCACCCGGTATTGGAATTGACTGATTCAAAAGTCTAAAATAATCTACTCATTATATAGATAATTTAGGACCAATTAGTTTCTATTTTTTATTAACAAAAACTAATCATAATTAAGTTCAAAGTATGTTGCTCACCAACTTTAGACAAACACATTTCCAAAATTTCTTCCAACAATCCACCACACGAATGAAAATTAATGCAAATACAGATGCAGAATCTAACAAGAAATCAGACAAGAAAATGTTGCATCAGAAGAGGTAGCTTCTGGCTTTGAAGCTTTCATAGTGAAATACCATCGGATTCACTCGGCCAAGTAGTGGCTTGATGTCTTGAACTAGTAAGCCTTTGCTGTGAACCTAGACAACAATACTCACACAACATTTCCTTTAACACTCTTTTGGTTCTCATGGTTGTGTTCGTTTTGGCCATGAACAACCGGGTTTTAGAAAGTGTTTTAGATATTTCTTTGCCTCAAAGAATTCTCATAGAAGCGACCCTTCTTCACACTTACATAGGTGATTCCTATCAGGAGCATTCTGCCATACCCCACTTGATGTATCAAGATATGCGATATCATTAAAAGCTTTAGCTTACCCTAAATATTCTCTGCAGACAGCCCTTTTATGTAGTGTAATGAGTAAGTGCTAAACTAAATCTTCATAACTTAGTTGTCCCATTGAACCAAGATTTTGGGATCTCTAGTCAACAAGGTTGGGTTACCGTTACAAATATTCTTGTGTAGTAGGCTTAAGTCCCGTTCCGTTTGTCAATTTTGACATCTGATCTCTAGGCAAGCCTTTTGTAAGCGGATCCGCAAGGTTCTCCTTTGATTTTATGTATGCAAAGGAAATCACGACATTAGAGATCAATTGCTTAATGGTATTATGTCTCCCACGTATACGTCGTGACTTACCATTGTAGATGCTACTTTTTGCTCGTCCTATAGCAGACTGACTATCACAATGTATGCTGATAGGAGCGATTGGCTTAGGCCAACATAGAACATCTTTTAGGAAATTTCGAAGCCATTTAGCCTCTTCTCCATTTTTATCTAGTGCAATAAACTCGGCTTCCAGAGTAGACTGAGCTATGCACATTTGTTTTGTGGACTTCTATGACACAGCATCACCACCAACAGTAAATAGGTATCCACTGGTGGACTTAGAGTCCTTGCTATCTGATATCCAATTCGCATGACAATATCCTTCCAATACTGATGGATATCTTGTATAGTGTAATCCAAGGTTCATTGTGTACTTCAGGTACCTCATCACTCTATTTAGAGCTTTCCAATGATCTTCACTTGAATTGCTCATAAACCTGCTCAATTTGTTTACTGAACAGGCTAAGTCTGGTCTTGTACAGTTTGTTATGTACATCAGACTTCCAATTACCTGTGAGTACTTCAATTGAGCTACAGGTTCACCTCGATTCTTTCTTAAGTGTATACTTAAATCTAGTGGGGTCTTTATTGGTTTTGTATCAAACATATTGAATAGTTTGAGAACAGATTCAATATAATGAGTTTGTGACATAATGAGGCCTTCAGTTATCCGAGAAATTTTAATTCCTAGAATAACATTGGAAACACTCATATCTTTCATATCGAAATTTCGTGTTAACATCTTCTTGTTGTTCAAAATGATGTCACGAGTACTGCCCATGATGAGCATGCCGTCTACATATAGACATGCTATCACATAGGCGTCTGCTTGTTCTTGATGTACACACACTTGTCACACTCGTTGATCCTGAAGCCGTTTAACAACATTGCCTCATCAAACTTTAAATGCTACTGTTTGGGTGCTTGTTTAAGTCCGTACAAAGACTTAACAAGTTTACACACCTTTTTCTCTTGCCCTGGTACAGCAAACCCTTCAGGTTGCTCTATATAAATTTCTTCTTCTAACTCATTATTCAGGAAGGCAGTCTTCACATCTATCTGATGGATTTCTAAGTCATAGACTGTAGCGATAGCAACTAGCATCCTTATTGAAGTGATTCTAGTTACCGATGAGTAGGTATCAAAAAGGTCAAAGCTTTCCTTTTGTCGATAACCTTTAGCTACCAACCGGGCCTTGTACTTGTCAATATACCTATCGTCTTTCAGCTTTTTTCTTGAAGATCCACTTGCATCCTAGTGGTTTACTTCCTGCTGGATGATCAACCAGCTCCTAAGTGTGATTTTGAAGAATCGATTCTATTTCATTATTTACTGCCTTTTTTCCAGAAGGGAGCTTTTGGAGCTGACATAGCCTCAGAAAAGGTTCTTGGATTGTTTTCTACCAAGTACGTAAGATAATCTAGTCCAAAGGACATTGGTATTCTGGCTCGTTTTCTTTGACGCGGTTTCTCAATTTCTTGAGGGATCGTCTCACAGACTCGCTTACTAGTGCTTGTTTCTTCTTTGTTTTTGTCTTTCTTTGGAAAGACATCTTCAAAGGACACTGAATTTCTTGATTCCATGACAAAATTCTCATGTATGTCAGGAATGTCCGACTTGTGCACCAAGAATCGATATGCACTACCGTTAGTTGCATATCCTATGAATATGCAATCAATTGTTTTAGGTCCAATTCTTACTTGTCTTGGTTTGAGTACTGCAACCTTCGCCAGACACCCTCACACTTTCAAGTATTTGTAGCTACGCTTATGGCCTTTCCAAAGCTCGTATGGGGTTTCATCCATCTTCTTAGATGGAATTCTATTTAAAATGACGTTGGCTAAGAGAATCACTTCCCCTCACAAGTTCTGAGGTAAACCCGAACTTATCAACATAGCATTCATTATCTCTTTTAGAGTACAGTTTTTGCCTTCAGCAATACCATTCGATTAAGGTGAATATGGTACAGTCGTTTGATGAATAATGCCATGTTCTGAACAGAATTCATTAAAGGGTGTATCATATTCGCCACCTCTATCGCTATGAATTGTCTTAATTCGTTTGCTAAGTTGATTCTCAACTTCATTTTTATAGTCTTTGAAAGCATCAAGGGCCTTGTCTTTGTGCTTAGTAAATAAACATAACAATATCGTGTGCAATCATCGATAAAAGTTACGAAATACTTTTTACCACCTCTCGTTTGCACAAATTTTAAATCACACACATCGGTATGAATTAAATTCAAAGGTTCAGTGTTCCTTTCTATTGAAGGAAATGGCGTCTTTGTCATTTTTGCTTCAACGCATACTTGGCATTTTTCTTTATTAATGTTTAGTTTGGGTAATAAGTCAAGATTAACCATCCTTTGTATTGACTAGTAATTAACATGTCCCAAACGAAAATGCCATAAACAAGAAGACTCAAACATATAAGCATAAGTAGAAGCATTCTTATTAGCCTCTTCGGGTGAAACTTTATTGGGTACAGCTGTCATTACACTTAACTTGAACATATTATCAGTAAAATACCCCTTTCCCAAAAACACCCTATTCTTACTCAGAATAAATTTTATTACAATCAAATACTAGTCTAAAACCATCTGACTGACAATCTTGGCTTTTGCTATTTCCTGCCTTTTCTTGGGCTTACGGCAGTCAACAATGCGGTGCCCCTGAATCCCACAGTTATAACATTTTCCAGTGAACTTTTTGGAAACTTTCTTGCCTTTAGGGTTCATTCCGACAGGATTTCTCTTTTTCTTTTTTGTTGCCTCTGCGGCATGAGCTTTAGAATGACCATAACTCGAACTTGGCTTTCTTTCGGATCTGCGGTTGTCCTCCTCTATACAGAGTCGGACAATTAGATCCTCCAAAGTCATCTCCTTTCGCTTGTGTTTAAGATAACTTCTAAATTCCCTCCACGAAAGAGGTAGCTTCTCAATCATAGATGCCACTATGAAAGATTCACTGAACGACATACCCTCTTCTTCCATTTCAGCCACTAACATCTGTAATTCCTCAATTTGAGAAACAACAATCTTTGAGTTTGACATTTTAAAATCAAGAAATTTGCCAACGGCAAACTTCTTTGTACCGGCATCCTCCATACGGTACTTCTTATCTAAGGCCATCAACAATGACTTTGCAGTTTTATAAGTACAATACAGTCCGTAAAATGAATTATCTAAACAACTCAAAATATGACTCAAGCATAAATAATTGTTAAAATTCTATGCTTCAGCCATCAAATTGTTCTGCATGTTCAGATTCGGATCTTCAACCGAAACCACCTCCGGAGGATCCTTGGTCAGCATCTTTGCCAAGCCCAATGTTGTCAAGAAAAACAACATCTTTTGCTGCCAGTATTTGAAGAAACTGCCTCCAAACTTCTCAGGCTTCTCAACCTCTCCAACAGCAGGAACAGGTGCAGAAATGGGTGCAGCAACAGTAGGTGCGACTAGAACAACATTGTTCTATTCCTCAGCACCAATGTGCGCAGCATTGAACGAGTTAAAGCTTTCGTTCACAACCACATTTAAGTTTCTGATAAGTGTAGAAACAAGAAGTCAGTATACAAACAGAATATTATAAATAAACCGGTACAGAACTGAGATAAGAACAAAATTTTGTCTTAAGATTGTTAATTCCAAATATACGAAACTCAGATTTTATACAAATTACAAACTGACATTCTGTACAGCATAGGAATGAGCAGAGCTCAATAGTAGAAGAGATGAGCTCAGCACAGGGAAGAGTTGAGCTCAGCACAGGGATGAGCTGAGCTCAGCACAGGATGAGCTGAGCTCAGCACAGGATGAGCTGAGCTCAAAGCAGGAAGAGCTGAGCTCAAAGCAGGAAGAGCTGAACTCAACACAGGAAGAGCTGAGCTCAACACAGGAAGAGCTGAGCTCAAAGCTGGAAGAGCTCAGCACAGAGAAGAGCTCAACACGGAAGAGCTCAACACAGATGAGCTCAACAAAGATGAGCTCAACACAGAAGAGCTCAACACAAGAGCTCAACACAAGGAAGAGATCAAATAGGGAAGAGCTCAACACAGGGATGAGCTCAGCACAGAGATGAGCTCAACACAGAGAAAAGCTCAACACGGATGAGCTCAGTGCGGACATGGGTTGCCGTAACCTCCAAGATTTCCCTCTATAAATGGAGGCAGTGCTATGCTTCTGAGAAACAGTGAAATTTTTCTTCTCTTCTCCTGCTGCATATGAGCATTCTGATAAACTATTGCTGCATATTGCATACACTGCTGCTATATTTCATCAATCCAAGAAGTCAGAATATTTGTGAGATTCGTGGAGTTCTTATGTAGTAGTGCCACTCGTTGGCACTATTAGTCGTTGTATCCTGGGAGATGTTTGCAATTTCCAGTTAGGCACCTTATACTAGAGCAATTCGTCTTAAGGATAGAGTCCTGGACTCACCTCGGTTTGCATGTTGAGCTCTTCTCTGTGTTGAGCTCTTCTCTGTGGTTGAGCTCTTCCCTGCGTTGAGCTTATCTTTGTGCTGAGCTCATCTGTGTTGAGCTCTTCCATGTTTGAGCTCTTCCCTGTGTTGAGCTCTTATCTATGTTGAGCTCATCTCTGTGTTGAGCTCTTCCATATGATCTCTTCCCTGTGCTGAGCTCTTTCTGTGTTGAGCTAAGCTCTTCCTGGGTGGCGCTTAGCTCTTCTAGCGTTAAGCTCTGCTCTTCCTACGTTGAGCTCTGCTCATCCAGCTTTGAGGTCTGCTCTTCCTACATTGAGCTTAGCTCTTCCTGGGTTGAGCTCTGCTCTTCCTGTGCTGAGCTCTGCTCTTCCTATATTGAGCTCAGCTCATCCCTGTATTGAGCTCAGCTCTTCTCGGTGCTGAGCTCATCTATTCCAGTGTTGAGCTCTGCTCATCCCTATGCTGTACAGAATGTCAGTTTTTTTGTATAGAATCTAAGTTTTGTATATTTGGAATTAACAATCTTAAGACGAATTTTTGTTCTTATCTCAGTTCTGTACCAGTTTATTTACAGTATTCTGTTTGTATACTAACTTCTTGTTTCTACATTTGTCAGAAATTGAAATGTGATGGAGAATGAAAGCTCTAACTCATTCAATGTTGTGCACATTGGCGCTGAGGAATAGAACAGTGCTGTTCCAGTCGCACCTACTGTTGCTGCACCCATTCATGCGTCTGTTTCTGCTGCTGGATAGGTTGAGAAGCCTGAGAAGTTTGGAGACAGTTTCTTCAACACTGGCAGCAAAAGATGTTTTTCTTGACAATGTTGTGCTTGGCAAAGATGTTGACTGAGGATCCTCCGTAGGTGGTTTCGGTTGAAGATCCGAATCTGAACATGCAGAACAATTTGATGGCTGAAGCATGGAATTTTAAAAATTATGTATGCTTGAGTCATATTTTGAGTTGTTTAGATAAATCATTGTAAGGACGGTATTGTACTTATAAAAGTGCAAAGTCACTGTGGATGGCCTTAGGTAAGAAGTACCGCACGGAGGATGCCGATACAAAGAAGTTTGTTGTTGGAAAATTTCTTGATTTTAAAATGTTAGACTCCAAGACTGTTGTATCTCATATTGAGGAATTGCATATGTTAGTGGCGGAAATGGAAGAAGAGGGCATGTCGCTCAGTGAATCTTTCATAGTGGCGTCTGTGATTGAGAAGCTACCTCTTTCATGGAGGGAATTTAGAAGCTATCCAAACACAAGCGAAAGAAGATGACTTTGGAGGATCTAATTGTTCGACTCCGTATAGAGGAGGACAACCGCAGATCCGAAAGAAACCCAAGTTCGAGTTCTGTTCATGCTAAAGCTAATGTCGTAGAGGCGACGAAAAAGAAAAAGAGAAATCCTGTCAGAGTGAACCGTAAAGGCAAGAAATTTGCCAAAAAGTTTGCTGGAAAATGTTATAACTGTGGGATTCAGGGACACCGCAGTGTTGACTGCCGTAAGCCCAAGAAAAGGCAGGAAAAAGCAAAAGCCAATATTGTCAATCAGATGGATGATCTGGTTTTATGTGCTGTTGTTTCTGAGTGAACCGCAGTAACAAATCCTCGTGAATGGTGGGTGGACACTGGAGCCACTCGACACGTCTTTGCCGACAAGGCGATGTTCAGATACTATTCTCCGACGAAGAATAATGAAAAACTATATATGGGGAACTCTGATAGCTAGAAGATTGAAGGAGTTAGAGCTTTCATTCTCCATCACGTTTCAGTTTCTGACAAATGTAGAAACAAGAAGTCAGTATACAAACAGAATACTGTAAATAAACTGGTACAGAACTGAGATAAGAACAAAAATTTGTCTTAAGATTGTTAATTCCAAATATATGAAACTCAGATTCTATACAAAGAAACTGACATTCTGTACAGCACAAGGATGAGCAGAGCTCAACACTGGAAGAGATGAGCTCTCCACAGGGAAGAGCTGCGCTCAATACAAGGATGAGCTGAGCTCAACATAGGAAGAGCTAAGCTCAGCACAGGGAAGAGCTGAGCTTAGCACAGGGATGAGCTGAGCTCAGCCCAGGAAGATCTGAGCTCAACGCTGGAAGAGCTGAGGTCAACCCAGAAAGAGGTGAGCTCAATGCTGGAAGAGCTGAGCTCAGCGCTGGAAGAGCAGAGCTCAACACAGGATGAGTAGAGCTCAACACAGGAAGAGCTGAGCTCAATGCTAGAAGAGCTGAGCTCAACACAGGAAGAGCTGAGCTCAGCACAGAGAAGAGCTCAACATATGGAAGAGCTCAACACATGAGCTCAACACAGAGAAGAGCTCAACACAGGAAAGAGCTCAACACAGGGATGAGCTCAAACACACAGATGAGCTCAACAAATAGAAGAGTTCAACACAGAGAAGAGCTCAAACATGGAAGACCTCAACACAGAGATGAGCTCAGCACAGAGATGAGCTCAACACAGAGAAGAGCTCAACACAGGAAAGAGCTCAACTACAGAGAAGAGCTCAACACAGGGAAGAGCTTAACCACAGAGAAGAGCTCAACACAGAGAAAGAACATAGAGAAGAACTAAACATGCAAACCGATGTGAGTCCAGGACTCCGTCCTTAAGACGAATTGCTGCGGTATACTATGCCTAACCGGAAATTGCAAATGATGAGACCCAAATCTGACCTGCTCGGATAAAGACAAGACTCAAGTTGGTCAATCGCGATCAACGTAAGGTCACCTCAGGCAGTTGACTGGTCAACCTCGGCACCCATCATTTTTGGCCAGTCCGAAATCCCCCACAGTTGGTCTCGGCCAGGCCTCAGCCCAGCCACAGTGGGGCTGAGGCCAGGCCTCAGCTCGGCCTCATCAGTCTCGGCCAAGGGAATAGTCCGAGAATTTTAAAGGACCAAATCAACGAAGTGTATGACAATTGACATGCCAACTTACATAAATGAAGAACAAAGCAATATATGACTTAAGCTTCCTCATCCTGAAGCTTAATCTGAAACTTAATATTTGCATCTCGGCTATTGTTGCATGTCAGCCACTATTATGCTTCTCGACCATTTTAAAGATCTCGGCCTCATCACTTATCAGGCCACATCTCGGCCACTTGAGGCATCTCGGCCCTTGGTTCTCAGCCAAGGGTCCTCCGCAGTTCATCTCGGCCATGGGTCTACGACTGTTCATCTCGGCCAGACTATAACTCGGCCCCAATACTGTTTGCTACGTGGCCTTCATGCAGTCTTATCTCTATCAGCTGTCAGCCATACAGGGGAGAGTTGCCAGCACAGCAACCCCTAGCTGCCACGCGGCTACCATGCAAGCCAGCCAGGCGTCCTCATCTCATCCCTTTGGGACACTCAGCTCCCAGCTTCCCCAACTATAAAAGAGCTTCCTCAACAGTAAGAAGCCCAAGTCTCTGGTGAGTGATCAGCGGACTTCATCCCAGCTCGGTCCACATTTTGGCCGACCTCAAACAGGTTCTATCAAACCTATACTTCAATTAAAGCCATACGCATAAAATGCCCGCAACTGACTTAAGCGTCGGAGGGTTTTCCCGGGGCAGCGCCCTGGGACCTCTAACGTTTCTCTTCCCTCTCAGGTTCCAGCGACGGAGTTAGACGGAAGAGTAACGGAACTCTACCCGGATCGTCTCCGATCCACCCGACGAGCAAATCCGGTCTCGTCATTTGGCGCTAGAAGGAGGGCCTGAACCTCCGTCACCCACCTCGTTAGTCACTCCCACAAGAACATTTCTTCAATTTCAGAGCAAGTTTCCTCGATCCTCAGTGAGATTGAATCTTCCCAAAATGAGCTAGCCCAGTTGAAGACAAAGCTATTAGGCTATGAAGGTTTCGATCTATCCAAGCATAATATTGCCAATGAGCTGAGGAGCTTCTTGCAGAGGCATAAATTGCCTCTGGGGAAAGATTCAAGAACTGGGATCACAGAGATGGATGGCATTCCTCTGTCTTTATGAGGTGGAGCTTCCGACGAAACAAAGAAAAAGGAAGAGAAAGAAAACAGTGCCAAAAAAAAGCACCTCATCAGCTAACTTCTCGGATGTCTTCAAGTCGGCAGGAAGCATCGATATTTCATTAAGTCGGCCTTCTTCTTTGAACATGCTATCAGCAGGAAATGTCAAGTAAATATGTCGTGAAGCCGAATATGCATTCCCCGCCAATCCAAGAGCCAAGAAATCGCTAGGCCGGCACCGACCAAATTTGAGGAATTCTGAGCAGGGTCCTGCTCGGTTAACGGAGTAAAGACATCCCCAATTATTCTCTTCCGATCTCTGCCCAGCTTAGCTCAGCCATATACTATCCGAAGTATCAGGTCGCAACTTGCATGCTATGTTTCTCGGCTACAGAACCACAGAAATGAATTAGCAGAAAGGAGACTAAAGACAGACCAGCAAGCTCAGAGAGCAAAATGGGGATCTGTTGCACATTAGAGTGAGCCATCTGTAGCTCAGGAGTCAGCTGCCTTGAAAAAACCAAGCTCTGCGCTTCAGTCTGAGCCTGATGCAATGCATCTTTTATGGAATCTGAGGCTTGCAGCTCGGCCTCCATCCTGGTTGGGTTATTGATTAGACCTCTTCTCTGCAGTTCACTCTCGGACTTCATATCCCCTATACGAGCATGCAACAATAGTAGCTCATGCTGTGCAGCTCCAAGTTCTTGTCTTAGACTTCCATGGGTGAAGCAAGTCTCTGGTTTTTTGTGACAAGTTTTTGCATTTTTGCGTGTTGCGAAGCAATTTTCTGTTGCATAACTTCTATAGGAGGCAACACATCCAAGGGAAAGAGGCCGAATTGCGGAGAACACATCAAACGTCCATAAGGATCAGAATGTATCACGCCAGGGCCAATGGCAGGATGTTGCTGGTAAGAAGAGGTGGGGATTCGAATAATCTGAGTACTCAAATACTCGGCGCAGCTCTTCACGGAGCTCCGTACTTTCAAACTCTCGTCTCAACTATTATGAGCTGTATAATGATCAGTGACCCCTCTGCTCATTTCGTGTTTTGGTTTATTTGCTTCCCACAAAGTGGCCTTAGACCGGCCTGGGGATGATGAGAAGGAATTAACATTAATGATTTAATGTTAATATAGTAGGAAAAAAGAGCCACGTTGCAGGACCAGTGCTTAGGGGATGAAAAGTGGCCTATGAATTGTTCTGAAAATAGAAAGAGGACAACAGAGGCTAGATAAACGAAGTTCATCAATCTACTGAGGTGGGATGCAATTGGCCCCTTAGTTTTCGGCCAACATAGTTCTCGGCCAACCATTAGTTCTCGGCCACTGGTTAGCCAGGCCACAAACAACCACAGTATATCTCGGCCAGGCCACAGCCCAGCCTCAGAGTGACGAGTAGGAATTAATATTTGGCAATATTAATTTGAGGAGCTGTGTATTAAAATTGCCAAAATGGTTCTCAGCCAAAACAATATGGCCAATTACTAAGGCAATCCTGGATATGGGCCATTGCAGAAAAGAACATCTCGGCCACTATGGCATTTCGGCCATAGTGGTTCTCGGCCACGGGTCTTCAGCAATTCAGTGATTCTCGGCGAAAAGATCTTGGCCAACTTCTTAGATTATACAACATCCTTGATAAATGATTCCTTTGTCAAGCTTATTATCGGGCCCGAAATCTTCTAAACGACAACACTGCCTAGAAGACTAATCTGGGGGCAGAGATATTCCTCAGCTCGGCCTTATATTATCAAAAGGCCTATCTCTGATCAGATCTCTGGCCCAGCTCAGCTCGGCCTTATATTATCCGAAGATTGATCTTATCCAGACTTTACGGGACAGGTTTCCCTAAAAGACCTCGCAGGTTCGAGGCAAATGCCCGCTAAAGGGTATCTTAAGACCTGAGCAGGCCTGAGGCAAAAGACCTCGCAGGTTCGAGGCAAATGCCCGCTAAAGGGTATCTTAAGACCTCAGCAGGCCTGAGGCAAAAGACCTCGCAGGTTCGAGGCAAATGCCCGCTAAAGGGTATCTCAAGACCTCGGCAGGTTCGAGGCAAAAATCCGCCAGAGGGAAAACTTATATGAGCAGGCTTTCATAAATCCTCCGATGCGGGGGGCAGAGGTAAAGTGTCAGTGTACATGCACCTCTTTAGACCTAGCAGGGCTAGGCAGAACTGCACCGAAGTACAAAACTTCAAAACTCGGCTAAAGCAATGCAGGATCCATGCTTTATCAATTTTGATTCAGCTCGGCAGAATAACAGGTTTATTCTACATTTTAAAGCTTACAGTTTATTTTTATTAAAAACTGTTTGCAGGCGTAAAAATTGTCAAGTACAAAGCCAACTTTAAACCCCGGCCAGATCTCAGCCCGGCCGCAATGGGTTTCGGCCATCCGGCTCAGCCCGGCCTTGTCAATCTCGGCCAAAGTAGCCCGGCCGAAAGAAAAGTCCTACGCAGGATTCAAAGTGCACAATTAATATATTCACATTTGCATTTGAAAAAGAATGGTGCACCTCAACCCATTATTCTTGGCCACTGGAAAAATGGCCATTACAGCATCTCTGCCATTGGGCATTTCGGCCAGTATAATGTTCGGCCATTGGTTCTCGGCCAGACCCCGGACGACCGCAGTGCATCTGAGCCACTTTATTTTCTTCTGAGTTTACTTCCGAGCTACGATCTCGGCAACCACACGACCGCACATTAATACTTTGAATAGATTAGTCTGCCCTTCCTGTTCGGCTCGGCCAGACTAATCTGGGGGCATTAATTATGATGAGACCCAAATCTGACCTGCTCGGATAAAGACAAGACTCAAGTTGGTCAATCGCGATCAACGTAAGGTCACCTCAGGTAGTTGACTGGTCAACCTCGGCCCCCATCATTTTTGGCCAGTCCGAAATCCCCCACAGTTGGTCTCGGCCAGGCCTCAGCCCAGCCACAGTGGGGCTGAGGCCAGGCCTCAGCTCGGCCTCATCAGTCTCGGCCAAGGGAATAGTCCGAGAATTTTAAAGGACCAAATCAACGAAGTGTATGACAATTGACATGCCAACTTACATAAATGAAGAACAAAGCAATATATGACTTAAGCTTCCTCATCCTGAAGCTTAATCTGAAACTTAATATTTGCATCTCGGCTATTGTTGCATGTCAGCCACTATTATGCTTCTCGGCCATTTTAAAGATCTCGGCCTCATCACTTATCAGGCCACATCTCGGCCACTTGAGGCATCTCGGCCCTTGGTTCTCAGCCAAGGGTCCTCTGCAGTTCATCTCGGCCATGGGTCTACGACTGTTCATCTCGGCCAGACTATAACTCGGCCCCAATACTGTTTGCTACGTGGCCTTCATGCAGTCTTATCTCTATCATCTGTCAGCCATACAGGGGAGAGTTGCCAGCACAGCAACCCCTAGCTGCCACGCGGCTACCATGCAAGCCAGCCAGGCGTCCTCATCTCATCCCTTTGGGACACTCAGCTCCCAGCTTCCCCAACTATAAAAGAGCTTCCTCAACAGTAAGAAGCCCAAGTCTCTGGTGAGTGATCAGCGGACTTCATCCCAGCTCGGTCCACATTTTGGCCGACCTCAAACAGGTTCTATCAAACCTATACTTCAATTAAAGCCATACGCATAAAATGCCCGCAACTGACTTAACTCTTCCCTCTCAGGTTCCAGCGACGGAGTTAGACGGAAGAGTAACGGCACTCTACCCGGATCGTCTCCGATCCACCCGACGAGCAAATCCGGTCTCGTCAGCAAACATCTCCCAGGATGAAACGGCTAACAGTTCCAAGAAGTGGCAGTACTACGTAAGAACTCCACGAACCTAACAAATACTCTGACTTCTCGGATTGATGAAATGCAGCAGCAGTGTATGCAGTATGCAGCAATAGTTTATGCAGAATGCTCGTATGCAGCAGGAGAAGAGAAGAAAAATTTCAACGTTTGTTAGAAGCAGAGCACCGCCTCCATTTATAGAGGGAAATCTTAGAGGTTACGGCAACCTATAATCGCACTGAGCTCATCCTTGTGTTGAGCTCTTCTATGTGTAGAGCTCTTCCCTGTGTTAAGCTCTTCTCTGTGTTGAGCTCATCTCTATGCTGAGCTCATCCCTGTATTGAGCTATTCCTTGTTTGGGTTCTTCCCTATGTTGAGCTCTTCTCTGTGTTGAGCTCATCTCTGTGTTGAGCTCATCTCTGTGTTGAGCTCTTCTCTATGTTGAGCTCTTCCCTGTGCTGAGCTCTTCTCTGTGCTGAGTTCTTCGTGTTGAGCTCAGCTCTTCCAGCTTTGAGCTCAGCTCTTCCTGTGTTGAGCTCAGCTCTTCCAGCGTTGAGCTCAGCTCATCCCTGTGCTGAGCTCAGCGCTTCCCCTATACTGAGCTCATCTCTTCTAGTGTTGAGCTCTACTCATTCCTATGCTGTACAGAATGTCAGTTTCTAATTTGTATAGAATCCGAGTTTCGTATATTTGGAATTAACAATCTTAAGACGAATTTTTGTTCTTATCTCAGTTCTGTACCGGTTTATTTACAGTATTCTGTTTGTATACTGACTTCTTGTTTCTACATTTGTCAGAAACTGAAACGTGATGGAGAATGAAAGCTCTAACTCGTTCAATGCTGCACACATCGGCGCTGAGGAACAGAACATTGTTGTTCCAGTCGCACCTACTGTTGCTGCACCCATTCCTGCACCTGTTCCTGCTGCTGGACAGGTTGAGAAGCCTGAGAATTTTGGAGGCAGTTTCTTCAAATGCTAACATCAAAAGATGTTGTTTTTCTTTGCAACGTTGGGCTTGGCAAAGGTGCTGACCGAGAATCCTCCAGAGGTGGTTCCAGTTGAAGATCCGAATCTAAACATGCAGAAGAATTTGATGGTTGAAGCATGGAATTTTAACAATTATTTATGCTTGAGTCATATTTTGAGTTGTTTAGATACTTCATTATACTAACTGTATTGTACTTATAAAACTGCAAAGTCTATGTGGATGGCCTTAGATAAGAAGTAACACATGGAGGATGACGGTACAAAGAAGTTTGTCGTTGACAAATTTATTGATTTTAAAATATCAGACTCCAAGACTGTTGTATCTCAGATTGAGAAATTACAGATGTTAGTGGCCGAAATGGAAGAAGAGGGCATGTCGCTTAGTGGATCTTTCATAGTGGCGTCTGTAATTAAGAAGCTACCTCTTTCGTGGAGGGAATTTAGAAGCTATCTCAAACACAAGCGAAAGGAGATTACTTTGGAGGATCTAATTGTTCAACTTCGTATAGAGGAGGACAACCGCAGATCCGAAAGAAAGCCAAGTTCGAGTTCTGGTCATTCTAAAGCTCATGTCGCAGAGGCGACGAAAAAGAAAAAGAGAAATTCTGTTAGAATGAACCCTAAAGGCAAGAAAGTTGCCAAAAAGTTCACCAGAAAATGTTATAACTGTGGGATTCAGGGGCACCGAATGTGTTGACGGCCGTAAGCCCAATAAAAGGAAGGAAAAGACAAAAGCCAACATTGTCAGTCACATGGATGATCTGGATTTATATGCTGTTGTTTCTGAGTGCAACGCAGTAGGAAATCCTCGTGAATGGTGGGTGGACACTGGAGCCACTCGACACGTCTGTGCCAACAGGGCGATATTCAGAGACTATTCTCCGATGAAGAATAATGAAAAACTGTACATGAGGAACTCTAATAGCTCGAAGATTGAAGGTTCGGGCAATGTGATTCTGAAAATGACTTCAGGAAAGGAATTAACTCTGCGAGATGTACTGCACGTTGCTAACATCCGCACAAACTTAGTTTCTAGAGCTTTACTAGTCAGTCATGGTTTTAGACTAGTATTTGATTGTAATAAAATTTATTCTGAGCAACAATGGGGTGTTTCTGGGAAAGAGGTACTTAACTGATAATATGTTCAAGTTAAGTGTAATGATAGTTGTACCCAAGAAAGTTTCACCCGAAGAGGCTAATAAGAATGCTTCTACTTCTGCTTATATGCTTGAGTCTTCTTGTTTATTGCATTTTTGTTTGGGACATGCTAATTACAAGTCAATACAAAAGATGATTAATCTTGACTATTTACCCAAACTGAACATTAATAAAGAAAAATGCCAAGTATGCGTTGAAGCAAAATTGACAAAGATGTCATTTCCTTCAATAGAAAGAAACACTGAACTTTTGGATTTAATTCATACCGATGTGTGTGATTTAAAATTTGTGCAAATGAGAGGTGGTAAAAGTATTTCGTAACTTTTATCGACAATTGCACACGATACTGTTATGTTTATTTGCTAAGTAGCAAAGACGAGGCCATTGATGCTTTCAAAGGACTATAAAAATGAAGTTGAGAATCAACTTAGCAAACGAATTAAGACGATTCGTAGTGATAGAGGTGGCGAATATGCTGCACCGTTTAATGACTTTTGTTTAGAACATGGCATTATTCATCAAACGACTGCACCATACTCACCTCAATCGAATGGTATTGCTGAACGCAAAAACCATACTCTAAAAGAGATGATGAATGCTATATTGATAAGTTTGGGTTCACCTCAGAACTTGTGGGGGGAAGCAATCCTCTCAGCCAACGTTATTTTAAATAGAATTTCATCTAAGAAGATGGATGAAACCCCATACGAGCTTTGGAAAGGCTATAAGCCTAGCTACAAAAACTTGAAAGTATGGGGGTGTTTGGCAAAGGTTGCAGTGCCTAAACAAAGACAAGTAAAAATTGGGCCTAAAATAATTCATTGCATATTCATAGGATATGCAACTAACAGTAGTGCATATCGATTCTTGGTGTACAAGTCGGACATTCCTGACATACATGAGAATGTTGTCATGGAATCAAGAAATGCAGTGTTCTTTGAAGATGTCTTTCCAAAGAAAGACAAAACCAACGAAGAAACAAGCACTAGTAAGCGAGTGCGTGAGACGACCCCTCAAGAAATTGAGGAACCGCGTCAAAGAAAACGAGTCAGAATACCAATGTCCTTTGGATCTTACGTACTTGGTACAAAACGATCCAAGAACCTTTTATGTGGCTATGTCAACTCTAGAAGCTCCTTTCTGGAAAGAGGCGGTAAATAATGAAATAGAATCGATTCTTCAAAATCACACTTGGGAGCTGGTTGATCTTCCACCAGGAAATAAACCACTCGGATGCAAGTGGATCTTTAAGAAAAGCTGAAAAAGGATGGGTATGTTGACAAGTACAAGGCCCGGTTGGTCGCTAAAGGCTATCGACAAAAGGAAGGCTTTGACTTTTTTGATACCTACTCACCAGTAACTAGGATCACTTCAACGAGGATGCTAGTTGCTATCGCTGCAGTCTACGACTTAGAAATCCATCAAATGGATGTGAAGACTGCCTTCCTGAAGGGTGAGTTAGAAGAAGAAATTTATATGGAGCTACCTGAAGGGTTTGTTGTACCAGGACAAGAAAAAAAGGTAGGTAAACTTGTTAAGTCTTTGTACAGACTTAAACAAGCACTTAAACAGTGGCATTTAAAGTTTGACGAGACAATTTGTTAAATGGCTTCAGGATCAACGAGTATGTCAAGTGTGTATACATGAAGAACACGCCAGACGCCTATGTGATAGTATGTCTATATGTAGACGACATGCTCATCATGCGCAGTACTCGTAACATTATCTTGAATACCAAGAAGATGTTAACATGAAATTTCGATATGAAAGATATGGGAGTTGCCAATGTTATTCTAGGAATTAAAATTTCTCGGATAACTGAATGCTTCGTTATGTCACAAACTCATTATATTGAATCTGTTCTCAAACGATTCAATATGTTTGATACAAAACCAATAAAGACCCTACTATACTTAAGTATACACTTAAGAAAGAACCGAGGTTAACTTGTAGCTCAATTGAAGTACTCACAGCTGATGTACATAAAAAACTGTACAAGACCAGACTTAGCCTGTTCAGTAAACAAATTGAGCAGGTTTATGAGTGAAGATCATTGGAAAGCTCTAAATAGAGTGATGAGGTACCTGAAGTATACAATGAACCTTGGATTACACTATACAAGATATCCAGCAGTATTGGAAGAATACTGTTATGCGAATTGGATACCTATTCACTGTTGGTGGTGGTGCTGTGTCATGGAAGTCCACAAAACATACGTGCATAGCTCGGTCCACTATGGAAGCCGAGTTCATAGCACTAGATAAAGCTGGAGAAGAGACTGAATGGCTTCGAAATTTCCTAGAAGATGTTCCATGTTGGCCTAAGCCAACTGTGATAGTCAGTCTACTATAGGACAAGCACAAAGCAGCATCTACAATGGTAAGTCACGAAATATACGTCGGAGACATAATACTATTAAACAATTGATCTCTAATGGCGTGATTTCCATTGATTACATAAAATCAAAATAGAATCTTGCGGATCCGTTTACAAAAGGCTTGCCTAGAGATCAGATGTCAAAATTGACAAATGAAATGGGACATAAGCCTACTACGCAAGAATCTTTGTAACAGTAACACAACCTTGTTGATTTGAGATCCCAGAATCTTGATTCAATGGGACAACTAAGTTATGAAGGTTCAGTTTAGCACTTACTCATTCCACTACATAAAAGTGCTGTCTGCAGAGAATATTTAGGGTAGACTAAAGCTTTTAATGTTGTCCTATAGCTTGATACATCAAGGGGGTATGGCAGAATGCTCCTGATAGGAATCACCTATGTAAGTGTGAAGTGGGACGCTTCTATGAGAATTCTGTGAGGCAAAGAAATCTCTAAAACACTTTCTGAAACCAGGTTATTCACGGCCAAAACAAACACAACCATGAGAACTAAAAGAGTGAAAAATTGTTGTGTGAGTATTGTTGTCTAGGTTCACAGCAAAGGTTGACTAGTTCAAGACATCAAGTCACTACTTAGCCGAGTGAATCCGATGGTATTTTACTACGAAAGGTTCAAAGCGAGAAGCTATCTCTTCTGATACAACATTATCTTGTCTGACTTCTTATTAGAGTCTGCACCTGCAGTTGCATTAATTTTCATTCATGTGGGGGATTGTTAGAAGAAATTTTTGAAATTGGTTTGTCTAAAGTTGGTGAACAACATATTTTGAGCTTAATTATGATTAGTTTTCGTTAACCAAAAATAGAAACTAATTATCCTAAATTATCTACGTAATGAGTAGATGACTTTATGCTTTTGAATCATTCAATTATAATACCGGATGAATGAGAAATTAATGCTCAAAGTAGGAGTTAAAAATGGTTAAAAAATGGAGAAATGATGATGTGGCCTCATAAGAATTGAACACATCATCATTTTCCAAATATACCACATTGGTCAATTGAAGAAAAGTTGCCACCAAATATAGTGGTAGGAGAGGCACTTTAGATGTGCCCTAAGAGCAAGAGAATTTTTGACCAGAGTCAACGAAGATGACTGCCACATAAGCACGCGCACGCTGCCGCCGCCCGCCCGTCTGACCGGCTCAGCTTAGCTCCGCTCGTGTTCGTGGCTCGTCTACCCGGTTCTTATCATTTTGGACAATTTTTTTTTAAAATTTTTTCAGAAAACAAGTTACCTGATCCTATGGTTATGATTTAATCCTACGATCTAACGGCTCGGATTAAGCTGACAGTTTCAGTTGACAAGTTCCTACCAGTCGTGGGTTACTGGCCAATCAGAGGCGGTCATGGGGTGCGTGGTGATCATGAGGGTTACTGGCCGATCAGAGCGGTCGTGGGTTGTCGTAACCTCCAAGATTTCTCTCTATAAATGGAGACAGTGCTCTGCTTCTGAGAAATACTGAAATTTTTCTTCTCTTCTCCTGCTGCATACGAGCATTCTGTATAAACTATTGCTGCATACTGCATACACTTCTCTTCTCCTGTGTTGAGCTCTGCTCATCCCTGGGCTGAGCTCTGCTCATCCCTGTGCTGAGTTCAGCTCTTCCCCGTGCTGAGCTCAGGTCTTCCAGCATTGAGCTCAGCTCTTCCCTGTACTGAGCTCAGTTCATCCTGTGTTGAGCTCAGCTCTTCCCTGTGCTGAGCTCATCTCTTGCAGTGTTGAGCTCTGCTCATCCTTATGCTGTACAGAATGTCAATTTCTAATTTGTATAGAATCTGAGTTTCATATATTTGGAATTAATAATTTATTGGTCTAAGTTTTATCCGACTCACGCCACCAAATATTAATTACATTTTTCACTAATGGCGTTTTACTATTAGAGAACATCTTTTACCTACTATATACACAGGAAAAAAATATTTATTTTTGTAAAACACATGGTGCGGAAGGTGATTTTTCTTCATAAAATTTAATCAATCAATGAATTATATCCAGTATATCTCAACGATAGCAAAAGCTATCGTTAGATTCTGGGTAGGGTGAGAGATAGACAAACAATACCTCCATCCCAAGGGATAGAGAGTTTGTTCAATTGAGATTCCGGCTTTATATGTACCTGATTAAATAACAATAAATTGGGATATAATGTGTTAATGTATTAGTGAAAGAAACCGTCATTTCAATGAAATGAGTATTTCTTTTGTCTCCCTGACTGATTATCGAGGTTAAATTTTTTATTTATACTATGATGCTCTAGTATTGGACCTTCTTGTAATTTTGTGATGACAAAAAGTGATTTCTGAGCATCTGATTGGAGGATGAGTGAATTAAAGATTCAGACATCAACATGAATAAAATATATTTTGTGTGTTTTTTTTTTCTTATTTCTTCTATTTTACATCTGATTGAATATTGATAGTACGTGAAATGACAATCTGACCAACGTTAAGTATTTCAAGAATTAATTTAAATGGCATATTAAGCATTTTATGTTATCGATATTAGTATTTATTTAGCCATCCATCTCAGGATGAGTAAAGAACTATAATCTCATTAATATGAATATTTCTTAAATCGCTAATGACTAAACAAATACGATATCGATTTCCCGATTGACCTTGTCTTTGTCATTATCGTATTGAAAATTAAATGTTGTTTTTAGGTGATAAAATGTGAAATCATAGTTTAATTTTTTTTTGGAAAGCTATTCTTATAGAAGCAAATTTAAATTAAAAAAAAACAATTTGAGACGAAGTTACATTTACGTTTACATTGACATTAATCCTGTGTTTTTTGTCATGAAACACTTAATTTCCATTTACTAAAGTCTTAAATCGAAATGAATTACTGATTGTCATTTCCATTATCGTCGTACATATTTTTGGAAGTTTCTTAATTGCACATATACTAATAATTGTATATGATACTATATGTAGTGGTCGTCTGACCTGAATGGAATCAGAGGAAAATATTCGTTTGTACATTCCATAGTTCCATGCTTTATTTTTCAAATAGTTTCCTTATAGATCCATAGGTTTTTTCTTTATAGATGGAGTCGTCTTATGCCTATAAAAAGGAGGCCTTAGGTTCTTAAAGAGTGCCTTTCTCATGTATCAAAGAGTCTGTTCAACCACTATCGTAGTAAAGTGATCCTAGGTACGTATCATTAATACTCTTATTATTTTGTCATGCGTTAGCTGACTCCTTTTACGTGTTTGAATGATGAATATCTTTGTCATTTGGGTGATGGTTAGATTAAGTCATTTTGCTACTAAGACGTACACATATTGTGTGTGTATATGAAACGAAAAACAAAAATCTCAGTTTTAGTTTTCCAAATTTCAAATATTGAAAATTAATTACGTGCATTCGATAAGGTGCAGTTAACTCTGAAAAGTTACTGAAGAGGGCTCGACCCCAAAGTTAATACTTGCACTGGCTCAAAGTACATAATTCTATTTTGATTTTTTTTATCCTAGTGAATTAAGTGCTGAGTTGTTATGAATTCTGAATGAATTTGATACTTTCATCCATGATATGAAAATGGATGACATATTTCGAAATTTGAAGGATATTGGGTGAGTTTTCAATAAAATTATTTGAGACAAAAAAATCAAATATATGAGTAAGTCTATATCCTTGTAAAACTAGTATTGATTCTTTTCATGGTTACTACAAGTGTGGAAAGAACATTTTCGGTCTTAAACTATTTCAAAGACAAGTTATGAAATAGTATAAAGGTCAATTCTTAAATGATTGTTTGGTTAATTATATTTAAAAATATATCTTTTCAAAAATAGAAAATGATGATAATTTTGAAATGTCTTAAAACAATGAAGTCTAGACCAGGACATTTGTAATTCTATTTGAATTTATTATAGTCCAGATGTGCTTTCGAATTTGTACTTATTTTGAATATTATCGACTTAAAGTTATAATGAATTCTTTATAGAAAAGATATATTGTACAAGTTTTATTTTCTTTTAATTTCTGTCTCTTCGAATTGTATATATCCTCTCTAAGAAATGTAGATCCGTGATTGCCGCCTACAGTTATCAAAGTAAATTTATATTGATCACATTCGTATGTCGGTTTGTTCATTAATTAACTTCTATCCAATTCTGTCACTATTCTATTAGTTTTATTATCTATACCTCTGGTTAATCAATTTTATAAATACGTGAATTGACATGAAATAATTTCAGAAATTTGCTTTATTTGGAAACAGTAATAAAATAAATACTTTATAGACAACATCCGAACCTGGTCTTCCTTATATATGGTGATTCTTTTCGATATACCTTACCATACCAGTTAATTTTATATTATTGTTCGTTTAGCGGAGGGCCGAGGAGTAAGGGAAGTTGACAACCCTGTAGTCTTCACACCAATTTAATATTACTCTTACACTCAATCATTCTTTGTCTTATTTTACAGTTGTTGTTGTCATATTTATTTATTTTTATTGTCACATGTCAACATATTTTGTTATTGTCCCTTTTTAAGTGAAAAAGAACCGAATTATCTTCGAAAAAGAGAGAAAAGAAGCAATGGGTCCCAGCGGCCGAGGAGCTCCATATATGGAGAATTTGCAATAAGTCTTACAAATCTAAGAGGTAAGCAGTTGCTTTCTTGCTCGTCACGATCGTCCGACGATTTGCTTTTCATCTCCACTATATATCATCCAGTTATTATTATTATTTTTGTTAGTATGAGATGGGTATAGATTAGTGCCTTAAACTAAGTCATTTTTTTATAAATATAACTTAGTAGTCACATATGTAGCATATTGGAAGGTAGCATCGCTGTATTCAAGTGACACGCATTCTATTTTTTCTAGTACAAAATTTCATCGCGTGAGAGATGTTCAACCAAAATTTTCTATTATTCAGATGTAAGTGTAGTAGAAATATGATTTTAGCACATAAAGAATTATGTCGTAACACTCTAATAATTGGAGCGTATATCTCAATTTGGATTAATTGGAGCGTATCTCTCAATTTGGATTGCAATATATTACCTTATATAGGTGGCAAGTCTGAAAGGGTTTATCTGATATGGAGGTTAAGTCTAAAGACTTGCTTATTAAACTAAAACTACTACTCTTCTCGTCCAACAAATATTTTGTTAGTTACATTTTGGTTTGTCCTAAAATTTTGTCACATTACCAAAATTAAGTATAATGGTCAAATTAAAGTTATTATACTTCCCTTTTTGTTTTTTACTCATAAGAGTACTTAGAAATACTCTTTGTCAAAGGCAATGATCATACCTTACTGAAAACACTCATCACACCTTTTTCAACCAAAAAAGGAAAGCATTATGGCCTTAGATTGTGTTGACTTTTTAAGGGAGAAGATTGCCTTGTATTTGAAGTTAATCCTTTTATTCATTAATACGATGAGTCTTTATGATGTTATACTAGTACAATCAGCATGAGATTTTCTTTTCGAGCAATTTAGAACAATGTGATCTTTTTGTATCGATAATAATTCCACTTGCCCATATATACACAACATATACATTAATTTCCACTATGTTTGGTCAAATAAAGATACATGTTTCTTACACGATACAACAGGAAAATTATATATAAAAAAAAAATTTATCACGAAAAAATTAGATCTTTCTTAGTGCATCGGATTGTCATTGTTTTATGCATTTTTCATAACGAGTGAGTTTCCTCTGTTGTGTGTGTGTCTGTGTGTGTATATATATATATATATATATATATATATATATATATGAAGCAACCATGTTTGTCAAGGGAATGATCAGGTTTGAGTTCTTTGGCGAGAACGGGAAATTGTCTTGAACTCACTGAAATGCTCCAACAAACATGAAGAGAAAGGCTCCCCTGTTTCGTGTATGATCATCAATCCTTTGGTGAGTTTTTTCTGCTTATTATCACTATCACTATAATTTGGTGCCTTTGCTAACTGAATCTGAACCTGAAATCGACCTTCAATTACCTGTGATTCATTTCTAATCATAGTAACGAATGTCATGTTTGGGATTATAGGAGTCAAGTTTCTTGTTTTCTTGATGTATTTTAATGTTATACTTATGTGATAGTGTCTTATTAATTTTTTACTTTCATTTCAGTAAAATGCAACTGAACGCTTTGTTGGTAAGGCCAACCAGATGAAGATTGGATCATTTGTTGTGTTGTACCCTGTCGCATTTTGTGTCGCCTCGGTTAGTTAAATCTAAATTTGTCCAACTAAATTTCTTATTCTAGATTTGTATATGCATTGATAGTCATTATTTATAGAATTTCAAGACTCATAAATTGTAAGGATTAGTTTTCAATTGTTTGCTCAACTTTCATGAGAGTGATGATTTATTTTCAGAGCTTCAATATACTACTGTAAGGTTGATTAGTTATGAAAGGGCGATGATGCTGGTAAACAGCCCGCATTTCTCCATAAAATTAGTATTCAAAACAATGTATTAATACTTGTAACCATAAGTACTCATAATATCATCAACGCATGCACCTCTTGTATTCTTATTCTATTTATTTGACATGAACATAACGTTTCTTTAATTTTATTGTTTTAACATTTATTGAATTCTGATTATTAGTCTTTCCTATGCAGTCATTCATTGTGCTGCTTCTTCCTCCTTTCTTCATTCCATTATGGATTACCAAAATCCACAGAATTGAAGATGAAGCAAACGCATTCACTCATCTTGTTCATCAAGGCCTCCTATCAAGAACAAACGAAACTGCTACTTGTTATCCCATCTCAATCAATCAACTTCAGATCTTGCAGCACTTCTAAAATCATCAATTTTAAATCAAACTGACATCTCATTCTCCACTATACAAACTCAGGTTGCTCTACTTTCTTACTACAACATTATTTGAATATATGTAGAAAGAAAAAACGTTGACACATTTGTGATTTTTGTGATGAATTAATCAGGTGGCTCCTATGATGTTCCAAACTTGTTAACAATACCCCACCTTTATCAGTTTCATATATCGCACTTGATGGATTATTCTTCTCATTCTATGCGAAAGAAGATCATATTTTGCAGTGTATTCTAATTTCATCTCCATTCTTTATGAACTCCACTGGGATTACTCTGTACACTCAACCAGTACATCACTCAGGGGAGCTGTACGGAGAAGCATTGAGGACTTCTGTCTCCCAGTTATCATTGAAGATGTTTCCAAGAAGCATTGAAGAGGAAAAATGTACTCTCTTTGGATTTGGGTGGACATGATCAAGAACGTGTTTTACTAAATACAATCGCGATTGATGAAAGAGAAAGAGTTCTGACTCTTGGTTTTCAAGTGAAGCCATTAATCAAATTCTTGACAGCAGGCCTAGCTGTTTTGATGGGAGTTTGTATTTGGTTGCCAATGATGGTTCAGTTCTCAGTTCCGGGATCCAAAATACCTGCGTTGTATTACAAAAATAATGACTCAATGCAGATTTCATGTGGAGCGCCATAAGTTAACTTTGTGGTAATGTTTCGTGTTTGCCAAATGATGGCATCCAGAGGTGAAGTTTTGGAAGTGGGGAAGATGAATTATGTTTTCTACTGCTCATCAGTTGATTTTGTTGGACTCCCATCGGTATGATAATCCTTCATATGAAATGGGCAATTATGGATTAGAATTTTTGTTTTTAAAGGAGTATGGTATGTTTATTTGTGAAGTTTTACTCTTCTTCCTGCATTTTAGGTGTATGTTCTGGCTCTACCTTATGAAGGACTTGACAGCACCATAAACTTCTATGTCGGATATGTGTTGCGTTTCTCATGGTTATAGTGGCAGCCATGGTAGTTGTCATTTTGGCCTTCACTTATATAAATGTTGGTTGTGCTAGAAGGGAAATGCATCTTTGCACCGCCCTTATAAAACAAATGGAAGCGACCCAACAAGCTGAAAGAAGAGTATGAACAAAAGTGTAGCCTTATCTAGTGCTAGCCACGATATTCGTACTTCGCTAGCTGGTATTATTGGTTTGATAGAGATGTGTCATGAACATGTTGCCCCAAGATCAGACATGGAGACGAATTTATTGCAAGCAAAATCTTGTGCAAATGATCTTACAGGTCAGTTTACTCTTTTTTTTATTTTGTCTTAATCTATAACTATAAATGAACAATTATGACATTTGTAGCAACTTTACTGTCCAGGAATTTTGAACTCCATTCTGGATGAAAGCAAGATTGAAGCTGGCAAGATCAACTTGAGAAGAAGAGTTTGACTTGGAACAGCTTTGAAGATTCGTAGATTTGTTTCATCCTGGCATGAAAGGAATAGATGTTGTTGGACCCAAATGATGGCTCCATCAGAAAATGTCTCGAGTTAAAGGTGATCGTGGGAAGCTTAAACAGATATTATGCAATTACTCAGCAATGCTGTTAAGTTTACATTTGAAGGATATGTTTCTGTCAAAGTTACTGCCCAGAAGCCCAGTTTTCCAAATGTGATACTCACCCCAAAGTGGAATAAGTCGCTTACATGCACACCTTGTTTCATCTTGCCAAGTGAGATCATATAGTGACTTAGAAGCCGCAGTAATCTCCAACAATATGAAGATGTCATGGAGTTTATATTTGAAGTGAATACTGGGAAAGGAATTCCAAAGAAAAACACAAAGCTGTCTTTGAGAATACATTCAAGTCAAAGATACATCTCTTGGTCAAGAAGGAACTGGTTTAGGCCTTGGCATTGTGCAGTCTTCGGTAATTACACTCATCTCTCTCTCTGCCTAGTCTTTGATTTTTTTTCTATTGATGAAAAACGTTAGCTTCGCCAAAGTCTTTGAAAATCAACTATACGATCTGACGTTTTTTTTCTTTTGGATATGACAAGGTTCGGCTGATGGGTGGAGAGATAGCCATCGTGGAAAAGGAACTCGGTGAGAAGGGAACTTGTTTCAGGTTTAATGTTTCTTGATGTTTGTGGTAATGAAAGTAGAGGTGTTTCTAGAGATCATGATATCGAGTCAACGCACCATTTCGTAGTCCTAAGCCTAAAAGTTCACATGCAATAGTCTTTGTTTCAAGCAATGGAAGAAGCAAAATGTTACAAAAATGGAAACTCGGGGATAAAAGTCCATGTTGTAGATCGATGCAACAGCTTGCTCAAACTTTAAAGGTGATCAAAGAATATCATTTGCAAGCAATAGAACAAAAGGGTAGTAATTCATGTTCAAGAACTCATGCTATCCGATCAAGATTAAACGAACTCAGTCCCAATGCTATTGAGGAACATCATATTCAGCATACTCAAGAGGAGCAAGCAAAACTTCTTTCTGATTATAATTGACACAAGTGGTGGACCATTTCGCGAGATCAGTAAAGCGATAGCTGAGTTTCGAAGAGACCTTTTTAGTGCATCTAGTAGAGTGGTATGGATTGATAGACCTGGAGCTCACAGCCTGAATACACAAGGTCTTGATGCTGATAAACTACCTTCAACAGACCTGATCTTTACCAAGCCTCTTCATGGCTCCCGTTTGCATAAACTTATCGCGCTGCTGCCAGAATTTGGAGGACAATAGTCACACCCAACAAAAAACAGAATTCCTTTCTAGTAAATCTTCAGTACCTTCAAGATCAATACATCATTCGAGTGAAAATGTTCAGAAAAAATAAAAGTGCAGAGGAAAGTGATGTAGAAGGCAACACTAAGCCATTGGCAGGGAAGAAAATCTTGGTGGCAGAAGACAACGTGGTACTACGCAAACTGACTATAACTGTTGTCTCCAAGCTCGGAGCGGAAACTTACCCTTGTGAAAATGGTGAAGAAGCTCTACAACTTATTCGCAAGAAATGAGTGAGCAGAGAAAGCAGGGAGCTTATAACACTCTACCCTTTGATTACATTCTTATGGATTGTGAGGTAATCCGACAGCTTCTTTATCCATGATGATTTGCAACTAAATATCCAAGATTTCTTTTCAGTCCTACAACTAAGAAATGAACAATAGCAATACATGTTATCTAAGAAACCATGGAAATTTCGTTCTTATGCTTTCTTTGAGGGTTTTAGATGACACATTTACAACACTATTTACTTTGATCAACATGACTTAACACAGCAGATTATAGCATTGTGATATGTTAGATACACTTGACCCTTGACAGAAGATGCTTAACACTTAACATAATTCAAATTACCAGCTTATGCTTTTTCAGGTAGGCATCATTATAACATGACTTTCTACGTTGCTTCCATATTACTGCATCATGTAAAGTTAACTTAAGCTGTTAGGTTAACATTGTTGTTTTACATTTTACATTTACACTTAACATTGATGTTGGAAACTATTGGTAATTGATGCTTGTCCTTTTTTATATATTTTATTTTCGCGTTGGAGCAGATGCCAATCATGGATGGATATGAGGCAACCAAAAAGGTAAGAGAAGAGGAGAAACATTTATGCATTCACATTCCAATCATTGCACTAACTGCTCATGCTGCAGATGAGGAAAAAAGAAGATGGTTGATGTTGGGATGGATTTCTACTTATCCAAGCCATTGAAGGAGGAAAATTATGAACATTTTGTCTCAAATCAATCAGAAATGATACAACATTTATTTAATTTCTTTTGCTTGTTAGCCTCTTTGCAGATTATATTTGATGGCTCTGTGCGTATATTTGGGTTATGATCAACACCATGTCCTAATTCTGAATTCAAATATGCCGTACGTTATTATCATAATTTCTACCTTGTGCGTATATTTGGGGTTAGTGTTTAATAATCTAGATACGTGTTTTACTATCATATGTGCACATCAAATTAAGCCAACAATTAAGAATATTTCACATTCAACTAGTAGTGATGAGTCTTTAGTCAAACCAGTTGAGTTCATATCTGAGGTTTATTGAAGAGTATTATGCCCTTGGATAGCATGTAATGAAAAAAAATGCATGTTTTTTATTCATCTATGTATAATAATTTCGTCATACCTTCGTCAATTATTGACCGAATTAATTTGAAAAGGTTTAGAAACTTATCAATGAAATCAATATGTTAGTAAATTAATTTGGAACGAAAGTGTCAGGTGGCAAATCGATTACTTCCTTTTCATATACGCAACTTGTGTAGCTCTCTGCTCCCAAACCCTAGTTTCGGGAATAGTGCGTCTGTCGTATCTCGCTAAGGAGAATACAAGGCGTCGAGTCAACTTTCTACATGTCTAAAAATACGTAAAAAATTTTCTCGTGGAAACAAAATACAATAACGTTATGCTTCATGATAAAAGAAATCCTCAATACAAGAATGTACCGACTTCTGGAAAGAGTACTGGCATCTACAATCTATCATTAAAATAACAAAAGACAGCCGCAAGGTCTCTTCGTATCCTAGGTGCGACCGTCAGTCTGCTCATACTACCATGTCAGCCCGTCCTCAGCAACGACATAGTCGTACGGTTCCTCGTGCTCATCTGGTGGGGGGAGTAGGAGTGAGTGACGGGAAATCACCCAGTATGCACCTGCCTCCAACTACTACAAGACGAGTATACAAAAATGATATAAGACATAGCACATAACATGATATTACATAAGCATATCAAAGAATGCAGAAAGGTAATTCACTCCAGATAAAGAATATGCAACATCGTGATGCATGTCCTACTATGCATGTCACACGCTATAAACTGGGTCCGGCCCGCCAGGGGTCAAGCCTGCGCTCCATTCCACCTTTTTTTATATTCGAGTTAATGGGCCGGTTGGCAGCTGGCCGGTATGTTGGCCATTCGGCCTGGTCCGCTAGCCTACCTTTTTTTTTTATTTATATTCGAAAATGGGCCAAGCTTGGTGCAAGTGCTGCCGGCCCGTTAAGGGCTGGCATGACCACTGAATCCGGGCCTTCGGCCCGTTTTGCTTTATTTTTTTAAAATCCGGATTTCAGCACAGAGGCGCCAGTAGGCGCGTGCGAGCCCACACGCACACGTGAAGGCCACGCGCGGCCGTTTTCGGTAGCGCGTAAGGCGCACCTGCAGCCTCCGATGTTCGTTTTTCGATCCCAGTCTATATTTTTACTTATTTCCAATCTATAGGAACCTACTCTAAGGTCAAAACAACAACTAAAAACACTACAAATGTTAAAGATGTGGTGTTTTGATTATCAAATTTTTTCCTAACACCAAATTCAAACCACGCAGCACCATACACGCAGCACAGAGTCTTCAAATTTTCATGCTTTTTACAGATAAACAACATGTTATGAAATTCAACAATTAGAACAACAAAAACACCCATAATACCACTAAAGCATGCTTGAATTGTACCAATTTTGAGGGAAAAACGGAACCTACCTCGTCCGCAGTCAACTATGCGT